>ML267592.1:0-75360 GCA_005239495.1 Nicotiana undulata
TGCAGTTTTCAGTCTCCAGCCCATAGGCTTGGCATGTATATATATGTGTGTAGGCATGTATGTTTTCAGTCGCAGCCTCGTCGTCCAGCTAGCACTTTATTAATTTGGCTTGTCTACCTTTTTTTATATGTCTTACTGTTATTCAGGTCATGACCTTAATGGTCAAGACTTAGTATTTCAGATGTTGTGTTGCTCGATCTGTTGGGGCCGCAGTTTAGTTAGCTAGTATGTTTAGTGGCTAACTCGATCGAATACAGTATCGAGTGCCAGTCGTGCCTCCCCTAGTTTGGGGTGTGACACTCCATCTCTGCTTTCATCGTTTAATAATTTATATCTAAAGCAAACAAAGCAATATCAATTATAATTTAGCTCCGAAAATCTATCATGCGCAAGTCATGCCGAGGACGTACGGCCCGATCCAACATATAAATATAAAATGTACATTGTCGAGGGTTGAACGTCGCGAACCATAGATGCATCTATTAAGCTTCCGAGGCGATCGGCCCGCTCCCATGAGAGTAGCGAAAATTGACTCCGCTCGCGAAATATAAATTGTGAAGCGGTTGCACATAGATTTCTCAAGTTATTACAATATTCCTCAATTCTTTTAAAAATACGAAATTTAAGTGGAAACTTTCAACTCTCGAAATCCTCAATTTCAACTCTTTTCAAGGCAATTAATACACACAATCAAACAATAGTATCAACAAGGCATGGTGTAAACCTAAACTACACGGACATAGGCATAATTAGTGGCTACATATGGACTCTCGTCACTTCATGCGTACGTAACCCCGCGCAAGTAAGAGCACATATAAATTCAATTCACCTATGTGGTTAATTCTCTCTTACAAGATTAGAAAGGAGACTTACCTCGCTACGAAGCTCCATCACCAGCTCCCAAACCATTCCAATAACTCAAATCGATACTCAACGCTCTAAAACTAGTCAATAAGCATGCAAATCCATAAATGTACACTCTAATACTTATTATAATCTGATTTATAACAATTCCTAACTCCACTTGAGAAGTCGATAGAAATCGCCTTCAAGCCCACGTGCCCGGATTCCGAAAATTTTCGAATATAAACTTTACCCATAACACCATGAACTCAAATATATAATTTGTTCCAAATTCCATGCCCATTTTCATGGTCAAAAATCTAAACATACCAATTTTTAGGTTTTTCTTCAAAAATCCCAAATTTCTACTAAATCCATGTTTAGATCCTTATGCAAACCATTTATTTAACTTGTAATAAGTGGGAATAACTTACCTTGAGTTTCTTGATGAAAATCCCCCTTTGAAGCTCTCAAAAATCGCCCCAACCAAGCGGAAAAATGAGAGAAGAAGAGCCAAATCTCGCTCTTTAAACAATATGCACAACGACCTCTCGCACCTGCGGTCACTTGAATGCTTCTGCGGTTCCACGGGTATGGCCACAATATCGCTTCTGCGGTCCTCCTCCAGACCCCTCAGCTCCGCACCTGCGGCCCTGATCTTCTTATGCGCCTTCGCTTCTGCGACTCCACGTGCGCAGGTGCGGTCCTACTTCTGCAAAACTCGACCGCATCTGCGGTCCGAGCCTTCTACAACCTAAGTCTCTCCTGCGATCCTCATGGCCGTTTCTGCGGCTCCGCACCTGTGGCCCTAACCTCGCATGTGCGGTTACACAAGAAGACAGTAGCCTCAACACCTTCATAAGTCCAAATTCAATTTGTTATCCATACAGAATTCACCTAAGTCCCCTCGGGACCTCAACCAATTATACCAACACGTACTAAAACACCATACAGACTGTGTCGAGCCTTCAAATCACATCAAACATCATCAAAATTACGAATCGCAACCCAATTCAAGCTGAATGAACTTTAGAACTTCAAACTTCTACATTCGATGTCGAAACCTATCAATCACGCCCCGATTGACCCCAAATTTTGCACAGAAGCCACATTCGACATTACAAACCTACTCTACTTTCAGAATCAAAATCCGACCCCGATATCATAAAGTCCACTTCCGGTCAAACTTCTCAAAAACCTTCAAATTCTAACTTTCGCCAAATGACCCCAAAATGACCTACGGACCTCCAAATCTACTTCTGAACGCGCTCCCAATACCAGAATCACCATATAGAGCTATTCCCAGACTTGGAATTCCAAACATACACCGAGACATTGAAATGCACTTCAACCCAAATTTATGAAATTCTTTCAAAATGCCAACCTTCCACAATAGGTGCCGAAATGCTCCCGGGCCATCCAAAACTCGATCCGTACATACGCCCAAGTCCATAATCATCATACGAACCTATTGGCTTCAAATCCTGATTACGAGGTCATTTTACTCAAAATCAACCCTTAGTCAGATCCTTCCAACTTTTAGCTTCTGAAATGAGAATTCTCTTTCTAAATCTACTTTGAACTTCCCGAATTTCAATTCCGACCACGCGTACAAGCCATAATACCTCAGGTGAAGCTGCACATGCCCTCAAACCGCCGAACGACGCGCTAGTACTCAAAACGATGGTCGGGTCCTTACACATGAGGCGAGTGATAAATTTCAAATTAAAAAAAAAAAGATACCCAATAAAGAAATAAAACTTAGAACAGTAGATTCTGATTCTAAAAACAGGTAACTTTAAATCTCAATAAAATTTATTCTTTCAATTTATTTACTACAATGCTTGAGAATTTAAGAAAGAATAAAAAAAAATTTAATTATTCAATTCCTTTTATCCTTGACAGCTTAGTAAGAGAAAGAATGCAGAATATAAAATAAAAGTGCTATTATGAGGAAGCCAAAAAAAAAAGGGTTTCAAATTTGTTTGTTTATTTTATCAAAGCTTGATTTGGACAGAATTGTTTAGGACAACACAAGGAAGAAAAAGGGTTTCGAAGGCCGACAACATATCTAGTTTCTTAGTCTTAGATGACCATTCTTGATATCTTTCGTTTCCTTTTCTCTTTGATTATTATAGTAGATCATCAATTGAAATTTATACTCCATAGACAAACGATTAAGGTTATAAATTTATTAGAGAATAAATAATTAATGGAAGATTTGACCTTTACGGTTTAAGCAACCTAAACTCTTAACATACCACGTGCAATGACCTAAGGCATGCAATATAGTTGGGGTTTTTTTCTTTTCTGCCTCCCAATTTGAGTACCTCTTCAGGATAGACCTCAACAGAAAATCGAAGTGTAACAACAACAAGTCCTTGAGTTCCCCTTAATAAGAAGTCGCTGCATGAAAGTAGCACAACAAAATTTTATCATATGTAAAAAGACAGCTATAGCTAATAGTTGTGTAAATAATTCTTCATCCTAAAAGTAAGATTAAAGTTTTAAACATGACAACAAAATCACAGTTTAAGAGATTAATATGTAATATTGCAACAATAACAAGATATATAATGAAATTTAAAAGCATGTTATGTCAATCATGACAACTCACATAAGGTTAAATAATAAAGGAAAAATACATAAAGAGACACCTAAAGTTGGCCATGATGTTTGACTAAAAGTCCATATTTTTGTATGTAATGTTTCTTGCATTATGCCTCGATTTTGTTAACCGTGGTGTGAATATTTGTGACTCGAGCTAAATAATGGTATTCATATGTGTAGGCGTCAATTGGAAGTGATTTGAAAAGTTTGCATGCAAAGTGAAGTGAAAACAAAAGAATCTGGCGGAAGTATAAGTTTGGTGCCCAAGTTCGTGCTACAAACAAACTTATGCGGAAAAGCATCAAATAGGAGAAAAGTTGGTGAAAAAAGAGCTGAAGAGAAAAGTCTCGGACAGAGAAGCGAGATTCACTTCTCCATACCGGGACCGGAGCAGAAGAAACCAACTTCTCCAATCCGAAATAGAAGAAGAAAAATTCGCCCCATACAAACTCTAGCCGCAATAAATACATTCTAAAATGTGGATACATTCTAAAACGTGCTTTTGAGGGAGAGACACAACTTTGGAAAGAGAGAAGACTTTGGGAACATTATTTGGAGGCAAGAATATCACGTGGAACAACTTTTGGAAGAGAAAATCACCGAGTTCTTCATTCTTTCATCTTTTCTTTGTAATTTGTTAATGCAAAATACTTGGAAAATTGTTACTACGAACATGAGTGGCTAAGCACTCTAGTTTCTAGGGTTGTGATTGACATGATTATTAACGTATATTAGTTACATCTTTATTAATTCGGATTATCATCTTGTGGTTGTTTCTTTAATTCTAACTTGTGAATTGTTGTAGCTACCAATTCACCCTACTATCTATGTTATGCTTGGGAAAGGCGTGTTTAGATTAGAGTAGAATTAAAGAGAGCTTGTTTCTGAACCTGTGGATCGGGGAACGATTTCGCGGTTAGGATAGGAATGCACCTAACAATCTTGCTTAGTTGAATACCGTATTATATTCGTTCATGGTAGACTCAATACTATAGGAATATAGGATTGATATAGTGTTGATATGCGAGTAGTATTGTGGGAACATGCTATTCATATAAATGATCCGGTCAATTAGCAATTGTTGATAATCTAGATTAATAAGTGTGATTATTGAATCTAATAGGATTGATAAATTGACTACTACCCGGAATGTTCATCTCCTCTGAGAAATATCCAAAAACACATGTTTGCATCCTTGACGAATTAGCTAATTATTTGTTCAATTTCTGCAAAAGTAGTTTAGTAGAAAAATAATATTTTTGATTATCGTGGACAATTAATTGTTAGCTTAGTTAACGATTAATCTAGGTCTCTATGGGTTCGAAATCCGACTTTTGAGTCGCTTACTTGACGGCCATGCATACTTGTGTGTACTTAGGGAACCAACAAGTTTTTGGCGCTGTTGTCGGGGACTTAGTTATTGATTATTTATCTAAGTTAAGCTTTAATTGATTTTTGTTCAAGTTTTTTTAATTATTTTATTTAGTTAGTATTATAATTTTTTTACATGGCATCTTGGAATGAAAATTGTTTGAATGATGGTTATTCTTACTTTGATGATCCTTGTCCCTATTGTGGAGGATCCCACTGGTGAAATAATTATCAACATATTCCTGGAGCGAGTTCGACGCACAATCTCAATCCTTTGAGTGGAATATTTGTAATATGTGTGGTGGTCAAAGTGGCTATTGGGATGGTTTTCCTAATTTATTTTATCCTTCTTCGAGTCTTTATTATGATGTTTCTGATAATTTTTGTGAATTTGGTAGGAACAAAGTGGAGAACGTGGTATATGATGCTCAGACTATGGACCTGTTGTGGGAATTAGTGGAATAAACGTTGAACGCCGAAAAGACTTTAAAAATCTAAAGGCAACAATCAAGAGAATGGAGGCTAAAATGAGTGAATTGGTTGCGCCGTGTACGGTCCAACAGTCAATTGTAGAGGATAGTGGTCACGACTTTTGAGAAGTTGAAGAAGAATTTGAGAGCCGATCTGTGGTGCAAGAAGTAGAATTTCAATAATTATATGATATTGAACGTGATGCATGTATTAGGAATATATTGAATCAAGTACTAGAGCAACATGATGAGCTCAAGAAAGCTATGAAAAGAATGAGTACATCAATTCCCAGAATGAAGGCCAATGCAGAAGACTTTGCTAAATAGAGCGAGTTCCATTTAGAGAATTTTTTTTGAAGAAGCGGAGATTTTGAGCCAAATTTGGCTAATGAAAAAAGCTGAACGATTAGAAATATATGAGGCTTAACGTGAAAAAATTACTGATGGGATGAAACACTTCATAGAAGGAAGAGCTGAAGTGGGACAAGAGATCAAATAATTTGACACTGCTATTCACGACTTGGGAGCTCAATTGAATGCAAAGGTTGATGTGTCTAACGCCCAACAAAATAGTTATGAGTTGTGTAGTTGAAAAGAAGCTTATACGCCAAATTGAGAAGCTAAAAGTGAAGAATCAATCATTCGACCATGTTTTTGTTGATGATGCCAAAGTAGAGAAACTTGTATTAGAGTCAAGTGAGAAGCTTATAATATTATTATTAATGACTTTAGTGGAGCTGAAAATGATGATGTCTAAGATAATGTGATTCTAGAGTTGTGGAGTATTGGTCCTCACTCCATGCATTTTTTGACATTGTATTTGGATGATGATATGGAAATTGAGTCATCCAAGCCTTTGGAGGAGCCAACCAACATACAAGGAATAAAGTGCTTACATTCTATAATTTATCGTGCCAGAGAGACATAATTACATACCTTATCTGAATGCCAAAAAGTGTAGAATGTGAAATGATTACTTGGCCCGATTACATGTGTCCCACAACCCCGTGATCATAGCAAAAAGCTTGAATCCAAATTACGGGTTCAATTCATAAGTTCGAGGTGGAGGCAAAAAGTGATTCACGTCGTGCTGCGACCATAAATCAGGCGCTTGTTGGGAGGCAACCCATGTTTACTTTTTTTATTTGTTTTTGTTTTTACTTTTATATATGTTTTGTAGTGTTTGTTTTTTATTTTGTAGGATTACAAGCATAGGAAACAAAGTCATTGGAAGAGTGCAAAAGCGAGCTAGATGGTGAAAACTAAGTGTGGGGTGCCCGCATAAAGGACCATGCATGGGGGAAGTCTGAGTTAAGCCACGCCTGCTTCAGCCTTTAGCCTTTCAGGAAGTTTCTGCTCCACCCTCGTTATTTTTTTGCTTTATTTGTGCATAGGGGACTGTCAGATTATAGTTGTATTAACATTAGCTTCTTGTCTTTAATTTTGAGCTTCTTATTTTTATTTCCTAGTCAGTAGAATTAGTAGTATAGTATTTTAGTACTAGTTTTAGTAGCTTTTATCGGGAAAATCATAAATTCAAACACATCAGAAAAGTTTTGGACTTTTCCCGACGATAGATCTCTTGGACAACTTTCATGAGGGATTAAGATCCAATGAAAAATCCAAAAAAATATTTTCTTTTTAGTAAGTCGTAGGTAGGTAATAATCCCCCTTGGTTTTTCTTTGGGCATCGGTTCTTTTCCAGGGGAAGTATCTTGAACCGAGTACTTTTCTTTAGGAATTAAAAGGAAGATAACTTGATCGCTCCTATGTGCCTCTTGACTTTGATGCTAGCATAGTTAGGTCGTAGCATGAAGATTACATCCCTAATATATTTTGACGAAAATTGATGTCATAGATAAATTGAACAACTTATTTATGAAATATTATCTCAATTTCTTGACTCGTTGTTCATGTAGTGCTTTGTTGCTTAATATTTTTTTAACTATGTGATTACTGCTTTGACTTGAGAGTTGGAATGAAATCGTCCTGAATGAGTCAAGTGCATTGTGTGATGTGAGGTCTTGATTGTATGTTCGTGATATCATGTGTTAGTCTAGAACTTTCGCATGTGTTAGTCGAAGCGAAATCATTAAGTCTCGTAAGTCTAGGAGATGATGTAGGTGTTTCTTTGATAGTTCAATGAGCAATTATGCCACCACAAATAAAATTATTCTTAGATAGCCCAGTTGAGCCTATAAACCTTATCTTTGGCACCCACATTATAAGCCGAATCTCATTTTGGTCTTAGTTGAACCTTGTCGAATCTTTGCCTCCGAAAGCACTTAAATCGCTGAAGAATAAGGTGAGAGTTGGGTTAGCTTTTGAGTGAAACCATAGAAAGACCAAAGGGTGCACATATATTTTGAAATATCATTATCCATGCACACTTAAATTTATGGAGAGTGTTGGAAAAAAAAGAAGAGAAAAGTAGAAAAAGAAAAGCAAAGAAAGTACAACATAAGGGAAAAAAATGAAAACATAGAAAATATATCTCATATCCATCTTGATCCGGGCTAGTAAATGTATAGTTGTGTTTAAAGAGAAAGGGCTAAATTGTGTATGGTTTCATGGAATGGCTTGAGTTGGTCATGAAGAATGCGCAATTGAAAGTGAAATGCAGTGTATTAAAGTGCTTAGGAGGGTTAGTCACTATACCAAAATATATCCTGCCCGTCCTTCAGCCTCCATTACAATCTGTAAAGACTTAATTGATCTTAGATTTTGCAAGCATAGATTAGTAGAGATATACTCTACGGGCAAGCATATTGTATGATTGAGTGATACACACGAATTTCTTTGTGAGAGTGAGTGGTTCTTTGCTCGTGTACGTGATTTCCTTAAATTAAATTCAAATGCACATTTGAATGTGTGGATGAAATACTCTCTTATTCTTTGGTGAGGCACATGATTCCATGACTGATAAGTGACGTCATTAAACATCTCATGTTGGGTGAGTGCATAGGTTGAGAGTGCTTATTGGCGACAAATAGGTCTCTGAGGTTGGGTTGTTATGGGCAGATTGTTTAAGTGTTTTAAATTATTTAACACTTTTCAGGCATGAGAAAGTTAGGGAAGGTATGAATGTGTGTGCAATGGTTTAATTGTTGGTATCAACCAAGGTCATAGATGTAGTGTGTTGAATTGCTAAATGTTCCTCCGTTATATGATGTCTTGTGTTGCATTGTTTGGTTAACAAGGTTTTAGATTGCTCTGGAAGAGCAAAATCTTAAGTATGAGATGGTGATGTTTGGCTAAAAATACATGTTTTTGCATGTAATTTTCTTTGCATTATGCCTCGATCTTGTTAACTCTGGTGTGAATATTTGTGACTCAAGCCAAATAATAGTATTTATATGTGTAGGAGTCAATTGGAAGTGATTTGAAAAGTTTGCATGCAAAGTGAAGTAAAAACAGAAGAATCTGGAGAAAGTGTAAGTTTTGTGCCCAAGTTCGCGCTAGGAACAAACTTACTTGATGCGAAGAGAAAAGTATCGGACATCGAAGCAAGGTTCATTTTGCCAAACCGGGACCGGAACAGAAGAAACCAACTTCTTCAATCCGAAATAGAAGAAGAAAAATTCGACCCATACAAACTCTAGCCACAATAAATACATCCTAAAACGTGCTTTTTAGGGAGTGACACAACTTTGGAAGGAGAGAAGACTTTGGGAACATTATTTGGAGGCAAGAATATCACGTGGAAAAACTTTTGGAGGAGAAAATCACCGAGTTCTTCATTCTTTCATTTTTTCTTTGTAATTTATTTATGCAAAATACTTGAAAAATTATTACTACGAACATGAGTAGCTAAGCACTCTAGTTTCTAAGGTTGTGGTTGACATGATTATTAACGTTTATTGATTATATCTTCATTAATTGGGAATATCATCTTGTGGTTGTTTCTTAATATCTAGTTTTAACTTGTGAATTGTTGTAGCTACCCGTTCACCCTACTATCTATGATATGCTTGGGAAAGCCGTGTTTAGATTAGAGTAGAATTAAAGAGGGCTTGTTTCTAAACCCGTGCGGGGAACGATTTCGCGGTTAGGATAGAAATATACCTAACAGTCTTATTAGTTGAATACCGTATTATATTCGTTCATGATAGACTCAATACCATAGGAATATGTGATTGATATATTGTGGATATGTAAGTAGTATTGTGGGAACATGCTATTCATATAAACGATCTGGTCAATTAGCAACCATTGATAATCTAGATTAACAAGTGTGGTTATTGAACTTAATAGGATTGATAAACCGACCACAACTCTGGAATCTTCATCTCCTCTGAGTAAAATCAAAAAACACTCATTTGCAACTTTCATCCTTGATTAATTATCCAATTATTTGTTTAATTTATACAAAAGTGGTTTAGTAGAAAAATAATATTTTTGATTATCTTGGACAGTTAATTGATTTTAGTTAGCTTAGTTAATGATTAATCTAAGTCTCTATGGGTTCGACATCTGACTTTTGAGTCACTTTATTACTTGATGGTCACATATACTTGCGTGTACTTGGGGAACCAATAGCCTCAAATGTCTATCTCACACTCCAACTTACCAGGTGACCATATAGACAATTTATGTTGGTTTTAATATGTCTCATAAACACTCTGAGGTGACATGGAAAAACGTCACGACCCAATTCTCCTTCCGTAAGACGTTGTGAAGGCACATAGTTGCTACGACTAGGTAAGCCTAACAATTGCGGAATAATAGAAAATAAAAGAAGAATTAACAACTAACTTCAATTCTTAATTATAAAACTGATAAAATGTTGCTCGGCATGTACAAGTAGACTAGCACTCGAGTATAAACAATATTCCTAAAACCCGGTAGTCACGAGTCACAAGATCTAAGAATATGTCTAGGTGTTTCTATACATCAACAACTAGAATAATTTAAGGAAGAACAACATAAAAGGGATAGAGGGGGACTCCGAGGTCTGCGGACGCTGGGAAATACACCTTAAAGTCTCCAGAGCAGCAACAAGTATGCAACTAATAGCAGGGCTGGTAGGAGGTACCTAGATCTGCACACAAAACATGTGCAGAAGAGTAACATGGGTACACCACAACGGTACCCACTAAGTGCGAAGCCTAACCTCGGTAGAGTAGTGACGAGGTCAGGTGAGGGCCTTACTAGGATATAATAATAAGACGGAAGATATAACAATAAGATGAAAGACTGAAAATTTAACAAGTAGAATTTACAAAAGATAACAACACAACGAATGAAGGTAAACAATAGGGGTGCTCCCGAGATACCGTCGCGTAGTACCAAAAGTAAATACTCAACAGGGGATCTCCCGAAGTACCGCCTCATAGCCCCAAAAGTAAATATGCAAGGGGATCTCTCGAGGTGCCTCGTTGTCCCAAAAGTAAATGTGCAGGGGGATCTCTCAAGGTACCGCCTCGTAGTCCCAAAAGTAAACATGCAAGGGGATCTCCCGAGGTACTGCCTCGTAGTCTCAAAGTTAAGCACACAACTCGAAATCAATGGCAACAACAATTAACAGGAAGAATCCTACAGTTAGGACTAATACAATTCAAGGGAAAATAGAAAAATCAACTAAGCATGTTGCACATATTGCAAATAGGCATTTAACGTAGACATGTGATATTAATATAAACAGGATAACTACACAGGCTGGGGTAACTCAGTAAAGACATAACAGGTTACTTGCTCAATGTAAAACTAGATTTTACAACAGTTAGACCGTGTATGCACTCGTCACCTTGTGTACTCGGCACTCACATATCATAGAAGTGTCACAACAATATCAAATCCAAAGGGCATTCCTCTTCATAAGGTTAGGCAAGCCACTTACCTCGATCCAAGCTCAATCAATCAACAAGAACGCCTTTTCCTCGAGTTTCCGACTCCGAATGGTCCAAATCTAGCCAAAAACAAATTACATACTATAAAAAAAATACTATAATAAACTAATCTAATTGGCGGTGCATGAGGTATACTAGACATTAGCGGTGCATAATAAGGCTCCTGGGGCCTATGAGTAGCCGGAATACCACTGGCGGCTGGAAGTGCTGAATGAACAGAGCGACTCACATAGACCCTACCATGACGAACTGCAGCTGGAGCACGAGCACCACTATAAGTGCCAGACTCTCGAGACCTCTTGGCCTCTCTATCCTCTCTCTCCCCAGCAAGCATACCCTCCAGTCTCATAGAAATTCCCACAACATGCTGGTATGCAATATCCATCTACAACTCCAGGGCCTGCTAAGCCTGATGTTGGGGTTGAGCCCCTCGATAAGCCGATAGACCCTCTCTCGAACTGTAGCAACTAAGGCTGGTGCATTCCTAGCCAAATCACTGAAGCAAACCACATACTCTGACACAGTCATAGAACCCTGGCGAAACTGCTTGAACTCCGCGCGCCATGCGTCTGTGATACTCTAGGGAACATACTCCCTCAAGAACATATTTGAGAACTGAGTCCAAGTAAGTGAATTTGCCTCAGCCGGACTACCCAATTCATAAGCACGCCACCACTGATAGGCTCCTCCTCTAAGCTATAACGTAGTGAAAGAAATCCCATTTGACTCTGCTACACCTATAGTACGGAAGATACAATGACACTCCTCAAGTTAACCCTGGGCATCCTCTGACTCCACGCCACTGAAAGTAGGAGGGTGGTACTTCTTGTACCTCTCAATCCTGAGCTCCTCTGCCTCAGAAATTGTTGCCCTAACCTCAGGCTGAACTGGAGCTACCGACTGCATCAGTATGATCTCTAGAACCTGGTTGACCTGAACCCGCTGCTCTGGCGTACGGGCGGCAGGAGTCTGTGCTCCTCCCCCGGCTTGAGATGTGGCAGGGGAAAGTGAGATCAACCCTACCTGAGCTAAAGTACCAAACATGTTCAGAAACTATGCAAGGGTCTCCTGAAGAGCTGGTGTAGTAGCAGGCGTCTCAGGTGCCTGCGATCCAACTGGAGATACTAGTGACTCCTCTTGTAGCAGCTTGTGCAGGTGCTCTGGCTTCACCACGTGGACGTCATTGGCCTCTACCCCGGCCCCGGCCTCTTGCGGCTCTAGCAGGGGGTTCGAGTGCCTGGTCATCTGATCCGCCTGTACGTGTCATCACCATCTGTGAGAGAATAGATGATAGAAGTTTAGAAATCCGAAGTCAACAATTTCTCACGACAAGGAATCAAAGAAATGAAATTTTCCTAACAGTTCCATAGCCTCGCGAAGATAAGTACAGACGTCTCCGTACTGATCCGCGAGACTCTACAAACACTGGTTGTGGCTCATATCACTTATGAACCTAGATCTCTTATGCCAACTTTTCACGACCCGATTCTCCCTCCGCAAGATGTAGTGACGGCACCTAGTCTCTACGACAAGGTAAGCCTAACAATTACAGAATAGCAAAAAATAAAAGCAGAATTTAACAACTAACTTCAATTCATAATTATAAAACTGATAAAATGCCACTCGACATGTACAAGTAGACCAGCACTCGAGTATAAACAATATTCCCAAAACCCGTTAGTCACGAGTCACAAGCTCTAAGAATTTGTCTAAGTGTTTCTATACATTAGCAACTAGAAGAGATAAAGAAAAAACAACATAAAGAGAAAAAGGGGACTCCGAGGTCTGCGGAGGCTGACAGATATACCTTGAAGTCTCCGAAGCAGAAACAAGTACGCAACTAATAGCGGGGCTGGTAGGAAGTACCTGGATCTGCACACAAAAACATGTGCAGAAGAGTAGCATAAGTACACAACAACGGTACCTAGTAAGTGTCAAGCCTAACCTCGGTAGAGTAGTGACAAGGTCAGGTCGGGGCCCTACTGGGATATAATAATAAGACAGAAGATATAACAATATGATGAAAGACTGAGAATCTAACAAGGATAATTTACAGAAAGATAGCAACACAACATACGGAGGTAAACAAAAGGGGCGCTAACGAGATACCGTCTCGTAGTCCTAAAAGTAAATACTCAACAGGGGATCTTCCGAGGTACCACCTCGTAGTCCCAAAAGTAAATATGCAAGGGGACCTCCCGAGGTACCGCCTCGTAGTCCCAAAAGTAAATGTGCAGAGGGATCTCCTGAGGTACCGTCTCATTGTCCCAAAAGTAAACGCTCAACAGGGGATCTTTTGAGGTACCGCCTCGTAGTCCCAAAATTAAATATACAAGGGGATCTCCTGAGGTACCGTCTTGTAGTTCCAAAAGTAAATGTGCAGGGGGATCTCCCGAGGTACCGCCTCGTAGTCCCAAAAGTAAATATGCAAGGGGATCTCCCGAGGTACCGCCTCGTAGTCCCAAAAGTAAACGCTGAGCAGGGGGGCTTTTGAGGTACCGCCTCGTAGTCCCAAAAGTAAACACACAACTCGAAATCAATGGCAACAACAATTAACGACAAGAATCCTACAGTTAAGACTAATACAATTCAAGGAAAAACAGGAAAATCAACTAAGCATGTTGCACAGATTGCAAATAGGCATTTAACGTAGACATGTGATATTAAGCTAAATAGGATAACTACACTGGCTGGGGTAAATCATTAAAGACATAACAGGTTACTTGCTCAATGTAAAACCGGATTTTACAACAATTAGCCCGTGTATGCACTCGTCACCTCGCGTACACGACACTCACATAGCATAGGAGTGTCACAACAATACCAAATCCAAAGGGCATTTCCCCTACATAAGGTTAGGCAAGCCACTTACCTCGAGCCAAGCTCAGTTAATCAACAAGAACGCCTTTTCCTTGAGTTCCCTACTCCGAATGGCCCAAATCTAGCCAAAAACAAATTACATACTATAAAAAGACTATAATAAACTAATCTAATTAATAAAATCAAGACTTCAACAAGAATTTAGAAAACTGCCCCAAAAAGTCGACCAGGGAACACATCTCGAAATTGGGTAAAAGTCATAAAATATGAACACCCATTCAACCACAATTTCACTCCTACCAAAATTACTCAAATCCGATACCAAAATCTCAATCAAAACTCAAAAGTTTGGTTGAAGAACTTTCCAACTTTCTTCCTAATATTCTCAACTCAAATCTTTAATTCAATAAAGAAATTAACGATAGATTAGTGGTATATAACCAACAACTGAGTTAAGACTCATGACCCAATAGTTTCCTCTGAAAATCCTCATTTTTCGCATCAATCCGAGCTCTCAAAGTCCCAAAATGAAAATGAGATCAAACCCTCGTAATTTCCCATTTGCTGCCCAGTAATCTCGCTTTTGCGGGGGATCTACCGCATCTACGGTTCCACACCTGCGGACAAACCATCGCAGGTGCGGACTTCACTTAAGCCCTCAAGGCTCGCTTCTGCGAACAAGGGCCGCACCTGCGCGCCCACTTCTGCGCTCCTTCTCCCGCTCCTGCGAGTCCGCTTCTGCGAGACTCTGATTGCATCTATGGTCCCAGATGGACAGACCCATAATCGCTTCTGCGGCTCTATGGTCGCTTCTACAGTGTCGCACTTGCGGACCAAAGTGCACATGTGCGATTACACCAGATGCAACAAACTTCAGCCAATCCAACACAACTCTAAATGATCCGTTAACCATCCAAAATCAGCCCGAGGCTCCCCATACCTCAACCAAGTATACCAGCAAGTCATAAAACACCATGCAAACTTAGTCGAGCCTTCAAATCACATCAAACAACGCTAAAGCACGAATCGCACGCCAATCCAAACTTAATGAACTTTGAAACTTCAAGCTTCTACAACCGATGTCGAAACCTATTATTGACACTTCCGATTGACTTCAAATTTTGTATACAATTATAATTGACATTACAAACCTACTCCAACTTCCAAAATCGGAATCCGACCCCGATATCAAAAAGTCCACTCCCGATCATACTTCCAAAAAATTCAACTTTTGCCATTTCAAGCCTAATTCAGCTACGGGCCTCCAACTCACAGTCCGGACACACTCCTGAGTCTGAAATCACCCAACGGAGCTAAAGAAACTGACAAAACTCCATTCCGAAGTCGTCTTCACACAGTTCCAACTACGGTCAAAATCTTAGAACTGAAACTCCTTTTTTGGGGACTAAGTGTCCCGAAATCACTCCGAAACCAAAACGAAACCTCCTGACAAGTCACATAAGCATAAAATGATACGGGAAAAAGTAGTAAATATGGGATGGGGGCTAATAACGACCGGACGAATTATTACTCAAAGTAAGGTTGTCTCACTCATATTTGAACGCGTGAAGGCCCTTAATTTTTTTTTGTCGACCCAATTTTTTCATCTCCAATCAAGCCATATTCATTATCACCCTTTCGCCGCCATAACAACCCATCCACAAACTCATAACCACCCTCGTGCCACCACCTTAATAAGGATACCATCAAATATACAATTCAACTGCCCACAATTTCAACACTATAAAAAAGCCATCACTAAATTATCAAAGTAAAAATATAGTGGAAAAAGAATGGAATTAAAGAGACGAAAAATTAGTGCTTAAAACTAAAAAAAAAAAGAGATGCAATTTGTTAAAATTGTAAAATTACAGTAAATTGAAGTATATTAAAGCAATGAAGTAAGAATGAATCGAATCGAAAAGAATTTGCAATTTGTGTATATGCTTGGCTATTTCTTACTACAAATCAAAAAATTTGTCAGAAAAATAAAACGTGAGATCAGAAAAAATGAATAGGGGAAAGAGATTAGGGGAAGGACACGAAGAGAGAGGTCGTTGGAGGAGAGCTTTTCCGGTGAGGTCCAATGATAGTTGAAGATGGTTGAGGGGGGAGGGTTAACACATGATTCGCTAAGTCCTATTTATATATATTAGAAGTATGAATACAGGTAATTGTCATTAGATAGGAGTAAAATTAATTTTTTCTTCTTTCTAAAACTCTTCTATTTAAATAAAAGAAACATTAAATGTAAAGTAAAAAAACTAATAACAAAATGAAAACAAAACTTAAGACTTTTTTCCCTATTCTTTATTTGTTTTAAAAAATTTCTTTTCTTGTATAAATTTTTTCTTTCTTTTTTATTCATAACATTTCATATTTCCCGTCCCCAAAATAAGCTACTATACCATAAAATTAAGTCGCATTACTTCCTTTTTTTTTCTCACATTACTTTTTTTTAATGATTCTTTTCCTATTGTTCTCATTTTGCTCCCTCTTTCCTATTCACAAAATTCATCAGAATGAAACTGTAAATTATTTTTCTACTCTAGGCAGGTCTGGAAAAATAAGAGAAAGAAGAAAAATGATCTCATAAACACTCATAAAACACACACACACATATATATACACACACATATAACTTGTATTTATGATATTATGATAAGTAAAAATAAAGTACAAAGAAGAAAGAATTCCCCTGAAAAACAAAAGTAAGAAGTCAAATTGTATTTGAGATAATAAAGAAATTTTCATATTTGTAGTCGTTTACCCACATATGAAATAATACTTGGTAAAACATGAGTCAAGTAGCAGTAACCCCTGGAAAGCAAGCCTTAGTCAGTTGTTAGTAGATAAAGAAGTATACGAGTATATATATATATATATAGTAATTGCAATGCATAACCTGTTAGCCAAATTCTTTAAGCTAATATCTGTATGAACAACAAAAAAATTCCCCGTAAGCCTCGTCTTTAATCTTTTAGTATTTTATAAACTTAAAAACTAAGATATAAATAAAATAACATGTTTAAAATTTTATAAAATTCAATGATGAATTAGTGGACCGTTTCAGAATTTAAGAGACGTGGTAGATTTTGAAGGAAGAGAAATACTGCAAATGGCTAAAATTTGAGAAAATTGAAAAATAGATTTACTGGCTTGTGAGGGATACACACACTCTCTCGCACACACACACGCACAAATAGTTTTTATCTTACGCTATTATGTTAGACATGTGATATAAAATTATTTAATAAAAATGAAAGATAGAACCAATTAGAAAAAAAACTAAACAGTAGAAACACACAATGATGAAATATAAAGATGAAGAATAAAAATTTAACAGAAACATACATGTGATTTCATGAGTGAGCATCATCGGTGATATATGAAAGTGAAAATGGAAGGATGCCTAATTTTTTATAGCTCCTAATACACAAAGCACGAAAAAATTCTCAGTTAGGTATTATTTATGAAGAAAGTCCCCTCCTTAAAATTGGGATGGAGAGAAGGATTAGTTCTAATTTTAATTACTATAATTATTTTCATGATGGTAACGTTCCAACTATTGCAACTCTTGCATTCCTTTTTTCTTAAGTTATGATTTATGATTGTACGGTTACTTCTTCAGTCATAACTAGGGTTGTGCACGGATCGGATCAGATCAGATCGAATTTAGCACATTTCGGATTCGGATTTTGAATTTCGGATTCTAGAAAATGCAATCCGAATCCGATCCGAATTATATAGGATCAGATTCGGATTTTAAAGTTTGGATCGGATCGGATATCGGATCGTAAATGCCTCAAAGTTGCAAACTAATATGTATATTTTCTTTGTGAAAGAGGCAATGCATTAAAAAAAAATCATGTTTATACAATTATGAGAGTACTATGATGCCAATATAGCTAACTCTAGCAATTGTAAAGCTAATAACTTGGAGGAAGATGTAAATGAAGTATTGACTATTCGAAATTAAAGTGTAGTATTTATACATTGCCTAATAATTTCGGATTTCGGATCGGATCGGATTAAAATATACCAATCCGAATCCGATCCGAAATCCGAAATTTTTATAAACACAATCCGAAATCCGGTCCAATCCGAAATCCGAAATCCAAAATTGAATGGATCGGTTCGGNGAGGATAGATAGCACCTGGTTTGGATGAAGAAGAAGTTGGGGGAGTTGGGGAGGGGACAAGGGTGGGTCTACTTTTAGATTTTCATTTTTTTATATAGTAATAACTTTTTTGTTTAATTATGCGTAGTCTACGTGTTAAATTCTGATTGGTTCATTTAATCACGTAAGAGCGAATATGTCTCACGCTTTATATTTTCGAGACACGTCAATTTAATTGACATAAACCAACATAAAATATTTATATGATAAATTGGAGGGGCCAACTTTAGGTGTCTCTTCATATATTTTGCCAATAATAAAATACAATTGAATAATATTTTTTTGGATGATTTATGAGTGCTTTGTGAGTTGAATAAACGTTTTCAGTGAAAAACACCTTCAAAGTTATTCTTCTGAGATTCTTTTTTAAAAAAACGTTTGTGCAAAACTTAAACAAACAGCCATTAGAGAAAATATTTCTATTAGAAACTCCACAGATCTTCAAAAAATAAAATAAAATTGCATAACCAATAAAGCGGCTACTTCTCCAAAACATTTGGAAAAGTAACTACATTTTGGATACATGTCCAAATAGTGGCTAGCCCATGCAAACAACACATTATTCTTGCAAAACCAACTAAACAAATGGGTGAAATTAGCACGGTCTAGCTAGTTTTTGGACTGGTAATTGAATAATAGCCAGCATTTGCAAAGTCATTGAAAAATAGCCACTATTTTGCTGCAACGCGGAATGTTCCAGCATAATATATTGGAAATTGGTGCACTTGTGTATGAACTTCCAGCATATTATGATGGAACTCCAGCACACGGAAAGTTCCAACATAATATACTGGAGATTGGAGTACCTGTGTATGAATTTCTAGCATATTATGCTGGACCAGTATATTATGCTGGAAGTTCGTATTTAAAAAATTTGAACTCCAATATATTATGCTGGAAGTTCACATTTAAAAATTTTGAACTCCATTATATTATGCTGGAATATTTTCGAATTTTAAAAAATATTTTTATTTAAATTTATCTTTAAACAAAAAATGATTAAATCTCGATTACTTTTAAAACTGTGTCTATTTTTCAATTATTACTCGTAAATCCGGCTATTTTTAAATTTTATCCAAACAAAACAAATGGAGAGACAAATTCTCATGAAAGGCCATACGATTCAGCTTAAAGCCCACATTAAGAATATCGATATCGCAAAACCCCTTAAACCCCGCCATCACCTCTTTCCCCCAACATCTCCACCAAATTCTCTCCTCCAAAACACACACACGAATCCAATAATGGGTTTCTTCGACCTCAACATACCATATTACGAATCCGATCGAAACATCACAAACAAAACCGCCCTAAAAGCCACACGCCTCAAGCTCACCGTCAAAGCAATGGAACTCGGCTACACAGGAATCGCCTACAACCGTACGATCAAAGGCGTAATGTCCGAATCAGACCGTTGTTCTATCCCCTTATTCCCTGTTTCTTCTATTCTCAAACTTGCTCCTTCACTTGCCTCCTCCGTTGAGTTCCGTAGAAAACTCTTAAACGTCCCCCTTTCCTCCCCGTTCCGTCAGTACACGCGCTTAACTGTGATGGTTGATAGCTCGGCTCAGGCTTCGGCTCTTAATTCGGGGAATCCTATTTTGAAAACCTATGATGTTGTTGCGGTTAGACCCCTCAATCAGCTTGCATTTGAACAGGCTTGCCAGGTTTCCGAGGTTTGTTTATTAGTTTGAATTTTCCGTTTTCCATGAAGCATTGAATAATTATTGGATGTTAGTTTAATTAAGTATGAGCTAGAGGCGGATCCCCGATTTTAAATAAGTGGGTGCGGTGGTCCAATTTGGTCATTTAGTGTCGGTGCCGTAAATTCTGATGCAAAAAATGCTATACCTAGAAGCTTGCTTCTGTCAAGGGGATTCAACAAATTATATGTGTTTTTAACCTATTTGCCAAAATAATTTTCGAATTCCTTACCTTTAGCTCTACCATTGTACGCACTATTTCCTTTTTAGATGTGGTGGTAACTTAGCATACCTTTATACTTTTAATTAAAAATATTTGAAGTTGTGTGCCCCCTCAGTTTTGACTGGGCGTGGAGTTAAAGATATGCATTTTGAGGAATATATTATATTAGTGGTAGTGAGACAAAATAGTAAAGTAACGGTTGAATAGTTAGTTTGATAGAGAAAACATGACATTGAGTTTTAAAGTTTGAATAGTTTAATCAATTTTGAATAGTTGAATGGAGCATTTTTTATTCGACAAATAATGAATGTGTTGGTTGGGACAAGCTATCATCTGCCTATATTTCCTTGGAGACTTTATATGTTGGCATTCTCGTGTGTATGCATATCTCTTACATCATTTTTTTTTTGCTTACCTCCTTCTTTTCAACTTTTAGGTGGACATAATTGCTATTGATTTCTCAGAGAAGTTGCCATTTAGGTTGAAGCAATCTATGGTTAAAGCTGCAATTCAGGTGTGCCCTTTATGAATGTATTATGTTATTCATGAGACTATTCTTAGTGCATGTGCACTTCATGAAATATTGGTATGATAAACTATTGATAAATTGAAAGGGGAAGTTCGAGTGAGTCTAAGGCTACGGAGTTATGATGGGTCATTTCGCCGAGGCTCTTTGGGAAAGACTGTTCAATAACATATTTTTTTTTTTATGCAAAATACATAAGTTGCCACTTAACCTTTGGCCCAAATCCCCCTTACACACTTTCTGTGGACGATAATAACATTACACACGCAACCTTTCTAAAGTATATCTAGTGCACACCTTTTTGACCAGGACAATTAAAAAGTATATCCGTGTAATGCACGCGTTTGGCTTTAGCCCGTTTGAAATTATTAAACCCGACCCATTTGTTTTTAACTTAACCCTTATTTACTGCCCCACCCGACCCATCCATCTCTTATCTTCCCCCACCCCCACCCCCCAAAACCCCTCATCATCTCTAACGTTGTTTGTTCTTCAACTACAGCCGCTAAATGTCATGCTACTATTAGGGATGGGTCTCCTAATGTCAGTGGTGCTTGGCCTAAAAGAAGCTACTAGTTGGAATTCTTTGGTTATTGATTATGTTAATCTTGCTTCTGATTTGGTAGAAATATGCAATTGTTTCTCCTCTTAACCTCAGCAGCCATGGAAGATAAAACCCACAAGAAAATAGTCATCAAAAATTTTCTTGCTAAATATTCAAACTTTTCACCGGCCGGAGTAAGCAAAACTCCATTTCCGACAAGCAAAAGACGTAAAGGAAGAGGGTTTTACTGTAAAATCCATGGCATTGGAGAAAAGTACAAATGTAAAAGTCCACGGCGAATAGAAATCAAAATCTTGCTCAAGTCGTCCAGTTGGTCAGTTTGCCGGAAGAGGGGTTGGGGATGAAGGTATTAGTGTAAATGTTTTTTTGACTTTTCTTTTTGTATTGTGTGAAATAGTAAAAGGTAGAAAAGGATAAAAAGAAAAAAAATTATTTAGACCATTGGATCAATTAATTTAAATCTACATCGTTCAAATAATCCTGTAGATTCTCATTTTTCACCTCTTCACGCGCTCCTTTTGCGTGAAACTCACTTGGTCAAAAGAGGTGTGTACTAAATACACTTTAAAAAGCCTGCGTGCGTAATGTTATTATCGTCCACAGAAAGTGTGTAAGGGGGGTTTGGGCCAAACGTTAGGTGGCAACTTATGTATTTTTCATATTTTTGAACCCTGGGAATTCTGATTAAACTGAAGCAGTCACTTTAATATAATGGACAATGGTAGTGCTGACTACTTCCTTTTATTCATTTTGAATAAGGGTTGGAGAGGACCTGGCATGTGTGAGTAGAAGTTGGGTTCTCAATATATTATGATCACGTTTTTCAGTGTTAGTAAGTGTGTTCTCCTTAAAAAGAAGAGGAGCCTTGGAGAGACGGTCTAGTTGTCTCCATGTGACTTATAGGTCACAGGTTGGAGCCATGGAGTCAGCCACTGACCCTTGCGTTAGGGGAGACAACCTACATCACATCCCCTTGTGGTGCGGCCCTTCTCTGGACGATTCATTTCACCGAGTAGGCAATGACAAACTTTTATTAGAGAAAAAGTGATTTGTTCCCTTGATTCTATACCTATCAAGAAAAAAAACAGAAGAAAGCCTTTCCCTTAATTTTATTCCGGTCACCTGTGATTCTGCTTTTGGTTTATTTTGCTTTCTCCTTGGCGGACAAAACGTTGCGTAACCTGGCCTTATAAAATCCAATCATATGAGCACATGTTATTCCAGATCACAGTTTGCAAATATATGAAACAATTATACCATGACGAGGACCTGCTGGCTGCACGGCATTTTGTCCACAACCCCAATATAAAATTTTCAATGCTAGAAGCTGAACATGACATGATAAAGATTTATGTTTCTATGGATGTTATACACAAGGGATTTAGAATAGATGGTTATCCGAAATATAGTGATCAGCATTGGGAACTTCCCGTGCACATATCATCCAAACTACGCCTCTCTATACAAATATTTGGGTACATGCTCCTTTTGTCAGTATGTGAGTTTTGTTGGCATGCTATTTCCTCGGTTTGGTCAGTATATATGGATGACGTAAACCAATGGCCTGAAGGCGCTTATAATTCTTTCTTAAGATAGCAGGCGAATTTGTTGATGATTAAGTCTTGCGACAAGGTTGAGAACAGACGTCCATGGAAGCAGTTGAATCTCATACTTAACATTATGTAAATCATGTTCATATGTTTATTTTGCTAAAGGAACAGGAAAGCAGCTATATGCTGATGAATTAACATTATTGCCAGTGAAATTCCTTGGGGAGGGATCTCTATGTCCATTTGGCTGTGCAATTTGATTCCTTACAGATACATTGGTTTCACTTCTGTCCAGGGCTTTTGATATGCTTAAATCTTAATCACCATGATGGGTGAATGAAAACTACTGTGTTGGAGAAATAATATTCATTGCTTCATCAAATAAGAAAAAAGAACCAAAATAGTGGAGGAACTTCTTAATTTCAGGGAAAAAATGAGTTGCATCCAGGGATAGTTGCTCGTGGAGTGGTGAATGCTTGAATTTAGCTGAACCACAATTTAATTTGAGCTCTTTATGGTGTTTCAGGATGATTGACAAATTTGTTGTTTTCTTAACTGCAGCGTGGAGTGTATTTTGAGATTACTTACTCCAGTCTTATTTTGGATTCCCAAATGAGGAGGCAAATGATATCTAATGCTAAGGTTAGTCCAAGAAATTCTGGTTTAATTCTTTTCTATTTGGTTTTTATAGGTGGTAGAGTATGGGTTTAAGAGAAGACATGGAATCCTCTTGACAATAACTAAAACAGTCAGAGAACTTTTCAACCTATAACTATGGTTACCTTGTGTTTGTGGGTCAATAGGGACTAGGGAGTGAATTATAGAACAGTTGGGAGAATCAATCATTGGTTCATGTTGAACTGATAAGAACCAATGCATGTTGTTATCTAATAAGCTTAAGACTACTCAAGCTCTAGTTCGACTACATTTTCCTTTCTTTTTCCTTTATAACAACAGCAACATGTAAGCCCCTTCCCAGGCTAGTTGGGTCATCTATATGAATCCTCACTATCCATTTCGCTCCCCTTAGACTTGTCTCTATTTGTTTTTTTTAAAGATAAATTAGCTCATAGGTTCTTTTACACAGATTCGATATAGGAATTGCATATGCCAAATTTAAAATGGCTTCTGAACATTTCTTGAGTTTTGATGGGTTGCATCACTGCTTCAGAGTTTTAATGGGTTGCATCATTGCTTCTATTTCATCCTGTTTGTTGAGTAGTTGACTCAAATTTATATTTTCCACCTCATGTAACTTACCACATATGTAATTATACCTTTATTAGCTAGAAACTTCGCTTGATAAAAATTGGAAGTCTTGTACCTTGAAATATAAATCCCTTTGGGCGGCATTGCCTTTTCTGGAATCTGTGTCAGAATTTGGTTGGGTCTAAATGCAGTTGGCATGCATCTTAGACTTTTACAATGGCAATGTTTCTTAGAATTTTAGATGCTATACTCACAATACACACTGACTTCATCCTATCTTGCTCATACTTTGAAAATAACACCAGCGCAAAATGATTCTGCTAACCTGGCTAGGGTCCAAAAAATGGAAAATTTAGGGAGCACATTGCATATTTACAAGTTAAGCATATAGCAAAGACATTGATTGTCAGTAAACCATAGAAGGAAGCAAAATGTAGGGAAATACTGTTAAATGAAACTAGACATCTTATAGCAGATCGTAAACCTCAAGATTCAGTAGCAAGGTAGAAGTTTTTGCTTTCATGTTATGAAACACGCACCGCGAAGCATCTTAGCAGACACCAGTCCTCCTCCAGGCACTCTTTCTAGGGTAAGGTGAAACTAGTCAGACATTCTCGAAAGGTTTTTCCAGATATTAAAATAAAAAAATATTCATTCTAATTTAGGAGTTACGATTTTGTATATGTTTCCTGACGTCGGTGTGTTGAATCTACTCTGATCTAATTGCTAAATCTCCAGCTGCTGGTGGATTGGACTCGAGGAAAGAATCTTCTTTTCTCAAGTGCTGCTCCTTCTGTAACGGAACTTAGGGGGCCGTATGATGTAGCAAATTTGGCATGTTTGCTCGGGCTCCAACTGGAACGTGCTAAAGCAGCGCTTTCCAAAAATTGTAGGTAACTTACAGAAACTTCATTATATATTATTCACACTCTTTCCCGATGAATGTTGAAGTTCTCTATTCCCTGGCAGAACTGTTTTAACTAACGCATTAAGAAAAAAGTGTTATCACAAGGAGGCAATTAAGGTTGAACTAATAACTTCGGGTGCCAAGAAACCTGAGTTTGATGATTGGCTCATTTGGGATCCTATCTCTAGTGGTGAGGGCGATTTGCTGTTAGACGACATCAAGAAATCTTTCTCAGTCTCGAGCAATGTATCAAAAAATGTGAAACGCATTGATTTTAGTTCTGTTGTGAATAACCTGCCTTCACATGGACTCCAGATTAAAGATTTGATATCTACGACAGAGCTGGGGCAGGAGCCTCTGGATACTATTGCAGAATTGGCTGGTGTCAAGGAGGATGAGATGGCTCTTCTGACTGCTGGTATATCAGAACGACCAGGTGGTGTCAATCTTCCACCTGAAGAAGGTTCACCTGTAGGAGATGATCTGCAGAAAATCCATCAGGCCTCTGGGTCTGAAGAAGTTAAGGTGCCCTGTTTGTTCATTGCTCCCCTAAATGATGCTGATAATTTGGAAAAAGAAAAGGAAAGTGATAGGATTGCCGAGGATATGATGAAATGTACGGAGAAGTTAGACATAAAAGATACATCTGGGACCAAAATTCATGATTTGCAAACAGGAACTTCTACAGCTAGTTGTGATGGATACATTCTTTTGCCAGATAGTGCGACAATTCGTGCCTGCAGAAAAGATATTGAAGTCAAGGAAAATAGTATGATTGAAAATGACGAAATGAAAATTACAAATAACTTAGACATGCAAGATACCTCTTCTGAGAACAAAGTGCATGATTTGCAACCTGGAACTTGTTCTGCTAGTGGTGAAGGGTGTGCTGTCTTACCGGAGAGTGCAGCAAACTACACTTGCAGAAGAGATAATGAAGTCACCCTCTCTATTGATTCTTCCTTAGCAGATATTTTCACCCTCTCAAAGGATGGAACTTCCACTGGTTCATCTGGTCAACAGCTTGGGATCTTCAACAGCTTCCACACAGATTTCCGTGATCAAAATGGTGCATTTGGTGGTGTCTCGCTTGAGGCACAACTTAATAATAAATCAACAGAGAAAGAGCAATCTAGGGAGATGAGATATCATTCTGCTACCTTAGCTGATGGATCGTACAGCAATGAGCTTAATAATTCAATGGAAGTTGATAATGAGAATTTGGTTGTTGACAATCTGCCAGTCAAAGATGTTTCAGAGGGAGAGCTGAAGCACACCGGCAATAATATTGGACTAAGTTATCAGATCATGGGTGGATCTCTGTCAGGTATATATCAATTATTTTATGAGTACCAAATAATTGTATTGAAATTCAATAATCTTTCCAGTTTGTTTGTCTGACTTTGGTTCCTAAGGGTTAAATTGACCTGTTTTTCATTTGTTTTCAACACAGATTAACTATTTGTGAAACAAATTTTAGATTTTAATTGAGAAATGATGATCAATTAATAGTTTTTATTTTAGTCCTGATAAACACTAACCTAGTGAAAATGAAATGGGAGAAGGATTTGAAGTGGTTGAAATGTATTAACTATCATCTTCTGTCTAAGAGATCTGTTGACTGATATAGCCTTCAGATGCACCATCATTATCTCCTTTACCCTCTATCTTCCTGATCTCCATTACAAAAGTATTGTTCTTCCTAGCATCATTATATGTTGAGTCAGCAATATCTATTCGATCAACCCAAGCATGTTGGTGCTTACTGGTCATTATTAGCATTTGATTCCTTGCCATGGTCCTAAGTTGATTCTCCAAATTTATTTCTCCTTATGATTGGATTGATGTTTGGAGAGGGATGGTTCGGGGCTTTCAAAATCGATAGCTTGGCATAGTCTCTTTCCCTTCAAGTACTTGGTTACCAGTTTTGTTTGTTTGAATTCTATAAGCGATAGTTATCTTTTTCTGGTCTGTGCTTCAGATAAAATATCATTTGAGCATCTTCTACTTCAGGTGAAAAACATATGGTTAACACTTCCACCAATCTATTGCAGGGAATATGAAACGCAGGACATCTTATCGACCTGCTTTGTTTCCTTTCAAACGCTTGCTGAGTCATAGGGCTTCCAAGTGGAAGGCTCATAGGTTGAATCAGTTTACGACTTTGTGAGGTTTGTCTGATTGTTTATTTATGTCAATTGACAATTGTAAGATTGTTGATGATGCAATTACATGTGATCAGTTTGATTAAGTTTATATTAGGCAGTTGAAGAAGAAAACATTTTCCTACTGTCTATGGTGTCTTTTTATATGTTATTCCCTATTCCCTCTCAATTGCCCACCATTTCTTAGATGAGGCGGAGCCCTCTAGCAGTAGCTTCCAATACTTACGTTTGACATTTGATCTTGTCAATCGTCTTTATTTCTGTGTTATCTATTCTGTTTTCCCCTTCTTTTTTCTTTTTTCTATCTTTGTTGAGGGTTTTAGAGGATGTAACTTTCTAGAGGGAATTATTTTTGACAAGTGCAAAAGTTTGTTTGGTTTTGAAGGATCTAACGTTTTTCTTTTCTGTTTATGCATTTTGCCACCTCCAAGCAACATCATATTTTATGAGGTTTCTGCATATAAGCGCCGTAGTATATATTCATAATTTCTTGAGTACATATAATTCAGGTTCCTATCTCCATAGGAATTCTTATATTATGCTTCCAAACAACAAATTCGGTATATCCCCAGGTGAACTGGACCTCTGCCCCCAGTGGCGGAGGTAGAATGTCGATACCGGATTCGGCCGAACCCAGTAACTTTGATTCGAACCCTATGTTTGTCTTACAAATCCATTGAATATGTATGAATGATTAATTTAGAATCCAGTAACTTTTAACAATTAGAATTCCGAACCTATAAGCTTGAAATCCTGGCTCCGCCTCTACTCCCCCAGAAAAAAAGGAGAAAAAAAGAATGTCTCCTGTATGCTGCTCTCTACATTAGGTAATTCCTCGGTTTCCTGCTGGGTAATTCTTTATTAGTAACTTTGGCTGATTTAGGTAGATAGGATGAAACATTAGGGATAGAGAAGTTCACAAGTAAATAATGTGGACCTAGAGTATACCTATAATATTTTTATTAGTAGCTAAGAATTTGCCGTGTTGTGCCATCTCAACGCTTTGGTTCAGTGGTGAGAGCCCAGAACATGAAGTGTGTTATGCGCATGTCATGAGTTTTGATCCATGCATAGACACTAGCCTTGTATTTAAGTGGAGAAGGATAGATGGGCGGATCCATTATTGGCCGAGTTTGAAACCGTGCCGTAGCCTACCCTTGGGTATTTTTCGGTTATCAAAATAAACCAACCAAAAATCGAAAAAAGGATTGGCTTTGTTGTGAGCCTTTATCAGCTCAGAATTAGACACTCTAAGTTTCTCTTAATCTAAGCACTAGATTTTTGCAATTGCTTTGCTAGGTTTGATGTTTGCTCCTCCTATACATACATATACAATACAATACATATACATATACATAATATACATATATATAATACATGAGTTTTTTACACGCTTGATCCTTTTTTAACTATTATTTATAAAAATAGCATTATTTATTGTTTATTTCATAAGAGCACTTTTTTTCTTCATTAATAGCACATTATAAAAATTAAGCTCAATATCTAATAAGTTAACTGAATCACTAATCACGGGAAGTACTTTTTTTTGTCCATCTCTATTCTCCCTTTACAACATTCATCTTCTTCACTCCATTTTTTGAAAATCTGATGCATATATCAAGATGTATTGATTTATACATCTTTTATACTCTGTATATCAAGTATCACTTTAATTCAAAATGTATTTTATGTATATAATTTTTGTATATTTATTTGTGAAGTGCCATCTTATTTTAAGAAGTATTTTTAATGTATATTTCAAATATATTTTATATGTCAAGTGTCATTTTAATTCAGGATGTATTTTATATGTTAAGTGCCATATATATATATTGTTTTTTGTATATTTATATACAATCTTAATTAAATTTAAGATATATTTTTTTAATGTATATTTCACATGTCTAAGTGTCATCTTATTTGAAGATGTTTTTTTATGTATATGTTTTGTATATTTTATGTGTTAATTCAAAGTATATTTTTATATATACGTATTGTATATATTAACGTATATTATTATTGAAGTAAGATCTTTATGTTAAGAAAGGAAGAAAGAAGTAAGAGAAAAACTTAAGAAAGATAATTAAAAATAAAAGGAATGGAACAAATTTAAAAAATATATTGGCTTCGGCAGAAAACAAAACTAAGAAGACGAAGAAAAAGAAGGAAAGCTAATCAATAAAGAGAAAAAAAGAAGACATGATTTTTGTATAAATAATTATTAATTTTCCATTCAAATTGCTTATGTTTAGGGATTAATAATTAATATTCTTATTTTAATGGAACTGTGTGCTACAAATAAAAATATTTTCCTGCCATATCTGTAATATTGAATTTCATGATAAAAATTTGTTATATTTCTTTTAAACTGTGACAGTTATGTAAAGTCCCCCATATACATTCCCTGAGTTTTTGAAATAAATTTTCAGCATAAGATTCACGACTCGTGCACATCACATGGGAAAATAAGTTAGGTTATGATGAAGCTGATTAAATGTCTACAAGCTAAGTTGTTCAGACTTTTCACTTTCAGTGCCACACCTGTGTCAATACGACATGGGTATGGGTGGTGTGGGTATGAGGTCCATACCAGATCTGATCAACCGATTTTGGATACTTTGACCAAAGTCATCGGAGAAATTCGGGACAAATATTTTAAATCAAAACAGAAGCTAGGGTGAAATTGAAGAAAATAGAATACCTTGTATATAGAAATTTCTATTTCGGTCCTTTTCCTTTCATCTCCTTCTCAGATATTCCTTTTATCTCAGTCCTTTTCCTTTCAGTCTATTTCAATATTTTTTCTTTTTTGGAATACCTTGTAAATTTTTCACACAATGTCTTATAATTTAGACATAATTTTATAACTTTATTTTCAGATATTTGAAGTATGTTTTGCCGAATAGATCCTGTATGCCCTTTGGTGGTCGGTGTTGTATCTTATGGGTTGTTTGGTAGTGCTGGGATATCCTATGGGATTGGGATAGCTAATACCAGTATTTTGTATAAAATTTATACCAGTATTAGCTGGTAATCACAACCAAACATGAGATAACTATAATCCTAAAATTTATATTCGACTTAATTACCTTATCCCGGTAACCAAACAACCCCTAGTGTAGTTATCTTGGTACACCAGTCCCTTGGCCTTGAAGAAACATGGAGATCGTATTTTGATTTGTGCTTACTCGGAGGCGAATGTAGTCAATGAGTTTTAGGTTCATCTGAACCTAGTATTTTAGCTCAGACTTTGAAATATGTTAAAAAATTTACTAAGTAAACACAAATTAGAAATTTCAAATCTTGTAAATCAAATAGATTGTGGTAGAATTTTCAAATCTAGTAAATCAAATCACGTTGAATCTCGAATGACAACGCCATATTATGAGAAACTACTACTTGAGCGAGTGGGACCATCAGTATTTAGTTTATAAGACCCAATATTTGGATGATGCCCCTTCATGTACAAACATATTTTAGAAGAGGTAATGTTTTAAGGCCTAGCACGTTACAAAAATTCATTGTCATGATGAAGTATGTTGTCAAAATTGACAAACTCTCGTTTCTGCCTTTCTAAATTTCCAGATCTGCCATAGAGAAAATCGAACTACTAATGTGGATGGAAATTTGTTTGAATGTGAAATAGTAGTATTTGATACAAGTCTCATTTTATGACTTGAATACTCTATTACAAGGGAAGCAACCAATTTCCCTTTTGAAATGTTTTCCGTTAAAATGCCTTTGTCTGCACAGTAAGTGATGGCTAAAATCTTAGTAGTGTCGTCAAAACTCTATTCATGATTATATGTTGATATGACGAATAGTGCTAAGCACTAGACTAAGAATCAGTAAAATGCTTAAAAAGATACTGTCACCTCAACAATTTCTTTTTGAATCCAGTGGTATCTAACCACTTGTGCTCATCTCGTCTATTCTATCGGATACTTGCTGACCTTCAATTGATACGTGATGACTTACCAGTTATCAGGTAACTCTACTCATCGAGACTTAGGCAGATCGAACAAAAGCACCTAGTATTTTTCTGTCTTTGCCGGAATTTAAATTTTAAACCATGATTTCACCTCAGCAATTTCTTTTGAGGTACGAAGGTTTATTTTGTGGCAAATCATATATGTAGTGGTTCAATAAAGATCTTGGTTGAACATGCAAACAATACCAAATATTGGATGCGAATATTTGTGTGGTAGGGGATAATGCATGGGACTATTGAGTTTCACGCATAATTTGTGATCCTTATGATCGGATTAGACATCACACAAGTTAAATCTTGGATGGAACCCATCATGAGAGAGCCAATTCTAAAATGAAATTATGTAAAATGAAAGTGTAACTATTTCTTCACTATCACTGTATTTTAATCTATACTATTAGGCAATCTTCTTCCAAGTAAAAATTGTCATAATTATAAGGAGTTATTTCTTATGCTTTTTAAGTGATCCGACTGTTATTTCGCAGTGCATAGAATTTAAACCCTTCTGAATAATTTTGGAAAATTTTCAGGGAAACCCGCAACAACTATTCTTCGGGTGCGCACTGTGTAACTTGCTTACTGTGCAATAGCTTACAACAGGAGATGTAAACCACAGTAGACACGCCCGGCATGACGAGCTCTGACTAGGAGGCTGCTGGTGAGGAATATCGATCCCAGATCTCCCATGTGGAAAACCACTCACCCAAACCAAATCAGTGAGGCTTCTAAACGAAAAATTGTGAACATAAGCTTCAAATTGTTATTAATCATTGTGCAATTGATTGGACTTGATCCATCATCCAACATACATTATTAAAACCAGAACGCAACAACTACCATACAATAAAGGAGTTGCCAAACGTTAAACTTGAGGAACTCCTTTTGTTTCCTTAATTTCAATTGATTAAGGAAAAATGTTTGCTGAAAAGGCGTCAAGAAAGCTAATCCAGTTCTCATCATCCTCGTCTTCTTCTACTTCTGCTTGATTAAATTCATTTTGAAGTGTCTTCTCACTTATTTCGTCATTTCTTACAAACCTTCCTCTAATGCGAGGTCTACTATCTGCCAATGTCTTCCTGCATTCATACTGATATTTGACAACAAGAAATTCGATATTAGACTTAATCAGAGGCGGATTTGGAATTTTAAATATATGGATTCAACCTATAAGAGTTTTAATATTGAAATATTATACTTCAAAAAATATGGTTCAGATATTACCGTTCGTTCCAGTTTATGTGAACCTATTTCTTTTTTGGTGCGTTCTAAAAAGAATGACTCCTTTCTTAATTTGGAAACAATTTAGCTTAAACTTCCAATTCTACCCTTAATGAGAAGCTTTTATAACCACACAAATACTGACCCCTTTTTGACTTGTTTAGGACCACAAATTCCAAAAGTCTTCATTTTTTCTTAAACTTCGTGCCCAGTCAAACATGTTCACATAAATTGAAACGGAAGGAGTAGTTATTTATAATTTTAATGAATTTTCATAAATAAATTATATATATTCCGTGTCGAAAGTATTGAATTCAGATGTGACTGATACTATAAGGCTGCATCCGCGGGTCTTTGGACTGAGAAAAGTGAAGATGGAAACTAGGAGAGCAACCCTATGGACCCTAAAACGCAGTAATATGTCTTAAAATAATAACAAAAGTCTTTGCAATTGACATGGTAAGTGTTTTGCATGTCTTTAATTTACTATCTCAATTCCATTTTGAATCGACAATATTAATTCATGCAGGTCTTATTACTCACCCCTGTCCCAAATATTAATCGCCTTGATTAAATTTCTTTAAAAAAATATTTGATGTATTAAAAAAATAAAAAAGTTGTTTATTACTCTTTTTTTCCAGATCGAAGTTAATATTAAACCATACGACTAAGGAGAGGAAAAAGAATTAGTTTTGACAAATAGTCTTATAATTAAAAATTATATATTAAATATCTTTTGTTAAAGAAAAGGTTTTTGTATCCCTAGAAGAAAAGATATTACCGTAATCTTCTTGTTAAAATTTCTTTGATTTCTCTTGTTTCTGTATCTCTCAATCCTCTCCTTCTTCTCTTCGGGACTGCATTTGCAAGCTTTGGTCATTCCTTCGATTATGCTGTTATTACTCTCATTTGATACCCAACTTTCTGACCCATGCTGTTATTACACATGCATTTGAAGGTGGTATTAGTTCAATAATGTATTTTGAGACCTAAAGTCGAGTGAAGATGTATAATAACTTGTAGGCGGACACACGATTTTGTGCAAGCAGATTTAGACATATACACTGAGGCTGAGATGTTGCAAACGAGTTTTATCCACGGATTTTATTTATGCTATTAGGTCATTAATACATGGTACTCTCTCTATTTCAGTTTATACGAATATTTTTATTTTTCGAGAGTCAATTTAACTAATTATTGTAGTTAATTAGATTAAATTAATAGTTTATACTTAAAATCTAGATATAAAAAACTATACAACGTACATACTAGCTATAAGATGCAATTTTTTTCGTGTCAAAGTTTATATAATCTGAATCTTGAAAAGTGAAAAGATTTACATATATACTGAAAAGAGGAGGTATAAATATTTGCTCATAAACAATGCATTAGTAACCTAGAAAAATAGAGGTTATCTGCCATGGGCGAAGGTACATATAGTCCTAACTTAGGGCCCCTGAGTGTGGTCAACTGATCACCCTTCGTCGAAACATTATATTTATATATAGGTAAAATATTATAGTTTAACGATATATAATATATATTGAACACCCTTTATCGGGAATTTTTTTACTTATTTCAAGTTTGAAAATTTCTAACTTCGCCACGGGCCGCAGCAGGTTGAGATATGATGATGGCGTAAAAATTCTTTATAATTATCAATTTACATATATAGTTAAACTTTTTCATTCTGCTTATGTTCTGTGCATTGTGTGAATTTGTTTTTACATTAAATAATCAATTTAATCTATAATAATAGACAACTCTCGGTAACAAGTCTAGTATGGTAAGGAACCTGAAAAATTGAGTAATAATATGCGATAACCAGTTAAATTAATTACACTGATTGTGTAAATCTTCTAAAAATAACGCAGCTTGATGTCACGCTTCATATTAGTGTATATGAACTATTTTTTGGTAAGAGGGGAACCCACCGCCGCTACAATCTCTATCACAGCCTCTGTCCTTCGGGAGAGCTCTCTGTGATGATCACTTTGTGTGCACTGGGTAAACCTCCCTTGTGCAGGGGCGAATCTACAGTATCGGGTATGGGTTCCCGGGAACTCAGTAACTTTTGCCCAGATCATGTATTTGTATTGAGAAATACATTAAATGTATAATATTGTTATCTGGGAACCCATAACTAAAACCGGCTATTGGTTCAGCGACAAAGGAGGACCCAACTTAGGCTATGATTTTGAAAATTGATTGACGAGGGTTCGAATCTCATTTGGCAGTTTTTAACTTCACTTTTGTCTTTTTTACAAAATAAGCAGTTGTGCTGTTTCTCTTTTCTTCTTTTAGAAAAAACACTACAATGAAGCCAAATTAAAAGAGACCAGTTAAATAAAAAAAACTTGCAGAAAGCTTTTGTCCATATTAGTTATGGTTCTTTTATTTGTTTATTGTTATATATTAATTTTGGATCGATGGGAACCCATAAGGTTAAAATCTTAGATCCGCCTCTGCCCCTGTGTAATAGCCTACAGACCACACAAGGGATGTAAACCGCACTAGCCAAGCCCTGTGCAACTGGCTATCCAGAAGACATTTAGGGGAGAATCGTCTCAGATCATCCGTAAGGATAACCACCCTCCAAAGCAACTGGACAAACCCGTAGGGTGAGTGTATATAATTTTGATACATATGTTAAAGGATGTAATTATTATTACCTGCAAATCACCTGTGCTAAAAACCTTTCTGATGGAGCTACTTTCCGAGTCAAGAAAATTTGGTGGGGAAGAAACAAGTGGGCAATATCCCTCCATGTTATTTACAAGTGAGTGACTGCTTATGTTTCTTGGAATCAAAGTATGGTCATTCATTCCGCTACTTGTGACATAACTAGAAGAACCATAGCTACTGCATCCACTACTAGCGTTATAATCAGAGGCGAATCCATGATTTAGAACCTGATTATAACTGCTATCCGATGTAGGAATGATCAAAGGGGTTGGGGAAGAGAATGATGAAAACTGACTTATGTACTCACTAGAATCATACACATGACAAGTGTTTTCATTTGTATTATATCCGTACATCATGGATATGCTTCTTTTTTTAAATTGTTTTTGAAAGTGAAGAAAAGAATGGAGAGGGAAAGTGCATGAATGGAAGCTGTGGCTCCTTGGCTTGTGGCTCCTTCTTAAAGGGGATGGACATGCTGGAGCATGACGTGGAAGCTGACGTCATTTTTCTGACAAACGTTGACTTGTTTTTAGCAACCCCACAAAAGAGGGGAAAAAAAAGAAGAAAGAAAGAAAGAACAAAAATTAGAAGATACGCTCTTTTACAAAATCAACTTATTTTCGAAAAAGATATTTTGATATGTACAATAAATATGAAACTTCATCACAAAAGTCATTTTATATTACTTAATAGTTTAAACTAAGTAAGATTATTTTGATATATATAATATTTTGCAAAAGATATTTTTGTAAGGAAGAAAAGTCAAAATTGCTTCTGCTTCTGCTTTCGGAGAAAAGCTACTTTTTTTGCTTCTTCAAAACTGCTTCTACCTCTAGTCAAAAATACATTTTTTTCCAAAAAAAAACTTGGTCAAACACCTCAAATTGAGAAAAAAGCACCTTTTTGGAAAAAAAGAAAAGAAAAAGCACTTTTGGCACGGTAAGAAGCTTGGCCAAACCGTCTAGTCAAAACTCATAGAGGAAGAAGAGTGAAAGGTGGGTGTGAGAAAATAATTTAACTTTTAAAAATATACTCCCACCGTTTCAATTTATTGAAATCAGTTTGAAGTACGACAGTCAAATTAACTAATTTTTACTTGAATTAGGCCATAACATTTTAAGTTTTTTTAAATAAAGTTTACATATTTAAAAATTACATAAAATTACTTTAAATCGCAATAGTTAATAATTTAAAATATAAAAATATTTCCAAATAAAAAATGACCCGAGAAAATTGTATTTGAGTACCATCAAATAATAATAGATGCACATAAATTAAGACGGATGAAGTATTATTACAATACAATTTTTTTATATATTATCGACGTGATATTTTATATATTAATTTGAAACGAGGCTGTCATCAGAGGCGGATGTATATCCCAAATCATGGGGCATGTGAACTCGTGGTCTTTCCGTCAAACTATGTATTTTATATACGTATTTTCTAGAATCTGTCTAATATTATGTGTTGGCGCCCATGCTCCAAAAAGACTAAATAGTGCACTTGGTTGAATATTAGGTTATTCACCTACAGGAACATGGATAAACTTTTACTTAATACTTTTTTTCCCTATTTTTTTAGTGGTGTACCCATGTTAACGAAATCCTAGATTCGCCTCTAGCTGTCATATACTTCATGCTTAGACTACCTCGACGACGAAAACATATATGCTTGTATAAAATAATGAAAGGAATGTTTTATCATCTTGCAAGTTCAAGAAACGGTTATCATTAACATTCGATTTATCAAGATCCGAGGTCGTAAGATCCCAAGAGGGTAACCTCGGATATGTTTAAAACTGTAGGTCGTAAGATCCCAAGAGGGTAACCTCGGATATGTTTAAAACTGTAAGTCCTACGGGCATGTCAGAGACAACAAGGCCCCCAAGTGGGTGCATTCAAATAACAAGACACGGTCCCGACTTCAAAGCCAAGGCTATATATTTGAACTTGTAAGACCCCTAAAAAGGCATACCCTCGGATATAGATGTCGAGGATACGATACTCGGGACTAAGGGCTTCGGCCAAGCAAGGCGACTCCGGTCGATGGGCTCCGTCCAAACAACGACAAGCGATTCAGGGACGCCCGATTATCGCCTTAAAATCAAATCCTTCGAAGTTATTTCGGAAAGAACCGGTTAAAACCATGCTACATTTAGTGAGCAAGAGCTTCGAACATTTTCATGTCGGCTCGAGAAAAGAGCTTCGATCATTTTCATGTCGGCTCTCAAGAAAAGAGCTTCGATCATTTTCATGTCAGCTCTCAAAAAAGGGCTTTGATCGTTTTCTTGTCAGCTCTCAAAAAAGAGCTTCGATCATTTTCATGTCAGCCCTCAAGGAAGAGTTTCGAACATTTTCATGTCGGCTCATAAGAAAGAGTTTTTTCGTTTATCATAACAACTCGTAATCGAGGTTCTTTTGGGCAGTCGAAGAGTCAGATGAACACGAGAAAACTTTAAGTAAATCTTCAAGCAATGTAAAATATAGCCAAGCTAAAGGCTGGTTCGAATTGATTCGAGGGAAACCCAAGGATGGAGGTCCTCGAGCCGAAACCTGGTTCGAAGACTAAACCCGGGACAAGTTAAATTAAAAGTCGCCTAAGAGCCTTGAAGCCATCGCAAAAGGCCCACATGCTAACTCAAAACCTGGAGGGTCGATGAAGCCCGAGTCATAACCCAGCTTCGGGCACTGAGCCCAGAATGATTAACTAAAGGTCACCTAAGAGTCTTGAAGCCAGCATAAAAGGCCCACGGGCTAATTCGAAACTCGAAGGGTCGATGAGCTCGACTTGAAGAATGATGCCCAGAAACTACCCGGATCCAAGCAGGCCCTCACTCGAAAATTGTTTATCAAGCCTCGAGGCTATTCTTATTTTTTCGAGCTTGAGCGAATACTGGCTCGACCCTTCATGACTAGAATGCTCACTCGGAAGACATCCTCAAAACTCCCCGAGGTGCCTAAGTGAGGAAAAGCTTTTTTTTAAACTTTACTCAAGGATTTTCAGCAGACCATCTCTGCTACGAAGAAATCGAGGTCCGACCCTCGCCTAACTAAAAGCAACCCCAGCTCGAGCAAAGGGTTCAAAGTTTCAAGGAGCATAATATCGGGTGTGCTGAAGGCCCGATATTCGGGCCAACCAAACACGCTAATTTTTATAAACAGAAGACAAAACAAAATTCAGCAGTGGATCAAAAAGGAGTTTCTTATATTAATAGGAAATATTTACAAAGCTCGCAAGGGAATTTTTACACAACGACAAAAAAAGCGCGAAACAACAAAAGCCTAATCTACGGACAAAGGCCTATCCTCGAGGGACACACCCTCGAGGATCTCCTCATAAGGAACCCCATTTCAACCTCTCCAAGCAGTGTCTTCGGACCTTCCTCTTTTCAAAATGGAAATGGGCGGACAACATAATGCTCTGCCTCCTAGAAGCTTCTGCTTTTGGTGGGCTCGTCAGCACCACTATTGGGAAGCCATTTTGCAAGACATTGAACCGGTGTGGGATGCCAAAGCAAGTGGATATTTCCTCCTCACCTCCCGGGAGGCAAGAAGGGCGAGGTACCACATTCGGTTGGAGTTAAGGGAGATGAGCAGCAGTATAAATTCTTCATATCTTCCGACAGGGAAGGCACTCGATGCCATTCTCTTATCTCCTCGAGCCGACAACAGCAGTAACAATAACAACAACAACCCAATATATCCCTTGTTAGTAGTGGAGGACTTTGAGAAGGAAGTTATGGCCAGGCCCAAAGGGCCACCGCCAAATAACTTTGCAAACATAACTTTGTACCAGAAAGACAGAAAAATAGAGATGTATGTGGAGAAGGAAAAAGATCAAGGGCTGCTGAAGTAAGGATGAACGAAGTTTGAAAATCAGGCAACCCCCTATTTATAGAAAGTCGGAAACCTTGATAACTGCTCAATCAATGCTTTTTGGGGAAATCAATCGGCGGAGCAATCATCGCCCTTCTTGGAAAAAGGAAGCAACAGTGCAATCAATGCTCCTGAAAGGGAGGTCCGACGGGACGTTTCGAATCTCTTGATAAGCTTGCGTCACGAGTATGACGTCAGCATGAAGGGTCCAAACAGATTCGTGTCAGGGTCGTTTCTCATCATTTCATTTTAAGAAACGCGGGTACTATCTATGTACATCTAAAATTGAGATGGCCAATTTTATGTTCATTTTGACATTCGGTGACTTAGCCCGAGGTCCGACCTCGAGTCTCCCTCGTGTCAGGCTTCGAGGTAGTATGAGCTCGGGGTTGGCATGAGGAAACGACACGAAGATTGATGTAGACAACCCTGCAATAAAGTACGAATCCGTACTTAGACATTAACTGGCCGAATCAGCCAAGATCTTTGTAATAAATGTCATGTACTATATTGAGATTCTCCTTCCTATATAAAGGGGGCCCTGGCCATTTTGTAAGGACACACATTTAATACAAGGCACAAGAACATTCCCTGCTTTAAATATCAAAACATTCTCTATTTGTCTTCACTAGCTCATTTACTCACATTTACTGCTTTCCATTACTTGTTCTTCATTTATAGCTTATCATTGATCATAAATAGAGTAGTCTAAGGCCTATAAGCATGTTATAGCTCCATCGATCTACCGACCCAGGCCTCGAACCTCGGTCTCAAGGACCCTCGGGGTCAACATTGAGCCTTCGACTTAAGGCGCGCCGGTTGCTTTTCTTCAGCTTTCTAACTTTTTTCGCTCCATAATATCCTAATGCACTTCATATCAACTGCTCAATAACTTGTACTAAGACAAATTGCATATTTTTAGAACCACTTTCAAATATAATTGTAATTGCCATTTTTTCGGTAAATAAAAATGGAGTTCACACTAGACAAAATAGTCATTTGATTATTTTTTTAATATTCTGGAATAAGAATTTAATTATTTTCCTAAGATTTAGGAATATTTACTTAAGTATATTTCTATTATTTAGGACTTTACAATCAAATAAATTTAAGTTATTGAATTCTCCTAAAAATTCGGAATTTAATATCAAAATTTTACTTATATAAATCTTCTCATCGTTTTAATTGTGTATAACTATAAAGTATTTCAAAGAGGATCTCATAATGAATAAATTTCTTCCGAAAAGGCATTCTAGGTTTGGCACGTCAAGCATGCATAGTGTTCAACTTATGTTATAAGGTAATCTCGTTTCTACAAATTTGCCGTCTATCGCTTCTTCGCGTTGCCATATAAAAATTGTTTTATTGTTAAAGTATACTATTGTTTAAAAAGTTAATTTTAACATTCTCTGCGACCTTTCATTGCCATAAGTAATTACCACAATTCTTGATAAACACATATTCATGTTCAGACCAACAAAAAAGAAACCTTTTTTGCTTATCATTTATATAAACTAATTTTTAATTGGCACTGTTCGTAAATATAATTTATTGCTGGAATGACAAAAAATTGAAGGAAGCTTCATAGTTATACAATTTCTAGATAGCCCAGGAGATAAAAATCCTATAAAAGTACATTTTTATACTGAACAAAAATAGTTATTTAAATTATTATTTTCAGAATCAACTAAAATATTAAAGACTTTTGCAATCAATTAAAATTTATACTATTGAATCTTTTTTTTATTTAAGTTATATAAGGAACTTTAAAATCGATTAAGATTTACCTAATAGAAAACATTTGATTTCTGCAATTTAGTAGTAATACAAGATAGAAATGAATGATAATAGATAAATTGGTAGCGCGAGAAAAGACTATGCAATGGGTAATTTAAGATGTAACTTACAATTGACAATCTAAGATATGACACGCAATCTAATTATTTTGATATTAATGCATGCTATTATTATTATTATTATATATTTATATTTTTAACATTATTAATGGGTACACGTTTGCATTTATTCCAAATGACAACTTCCTATATATTTTATATTAAATTATTTGTTATACAATATTAAGTTAATAGTAATTATTTTGGACTTTACATTGTCAATTAGTATCAATAACGCCGACCTCTTCATTTCAATTTATTTAATATGACTTCCAATTTAGTACTCAGACATAATTTCTAATAATATTTATGTGACTTTTATAAATAATTTACTCACCGGAACTAAAGTACACGTGCGAGACGCGTATCCTATGACCAGTAACATAAATAATTGAAACTATCTTTTCGTCAAGTTTACTCTAATTGACAATATAATCATCTTCTATTTGTCTTCCTCCACTTCTACCTGTGGTGACAAATGGAGTAACAATTGTGTGTAGTAGTTACTTTTTAAAGTGGTATTTACGTTTTACTTAGCAATAGTAGCCACTAATTTATTAAAATTAATATAAAAAGACTGTGTTACCCTTTCTTCTATCTCTTTCATGTGTTAGGGAGATTGTGCCGCCGTCTGTCTGCCGTGGACTCCGCCAACCACATCTACTAAATTCATTACATTGTGCATGTCTATATATATTAAATCATATAGTGGATCGGATTTTAAGGGGAAATCAAATGTCAGATTGGTCGTGATGCTTTGTCACTTACTTGTTTGCAGTCTATAGCAGATATATATGTGTTATTCTCTTCTCACTTTCAGCTAGGTCCATGCAAGATTAATGTAGAATAATTAATTAACCTAACCATGGGACCAAGAGTTTTGCTTCCCCATTCCAAAGTTGAGTAAAGGTGTTAACCAAAGATATTGGAATTATTGGCATGTAAATTAAGATTTCAAAAGTTAAGGACAATAGGTCCTGAACTTACAGTTATAAGTTCAAAAGTTAAGGACAATAGGTCCTGAAGTTTGAGTTCCAAGTTCAAAAGTTAAGAATAATATGTCCTTAACTTTGAGTTACAAGTTCAAAAATTAAGGACACTTGGTCCTGAACTTCAAGTTACAAGTTAAAAAGTTAAGGACTCTTGGTCCTGAACTTCAAGTTTCAAGTTCAAAAGTTAAGGGCACTCGGTCCTTAACTTTGAGTTCCAAGTTCAAAAGTTAAAGACACTTGGTCCTGAACTTAGACTTACAAGTTCAAAAGTTAAGGACACTTGGTCCTGAACTTAGACTACCAAGTTCAAAAGTTAAGGACATGCAGTCCTTAACTTACAGTTACAAGATCAAAAGTTAAGGACAATAGGTCCTAACTTTGACTTACAAGTTCAAAAGTTAAGGACATGCAGTCCTTAACTTACAGTTACAAGATCAAAAGTTAAGGACAATAGGTCCTAACTTTGACTTACAAGTTCAAAAGTTAAGGATGCTTGGTCCTGGAGTTTGAGTTCCAAGTTCAAAAGTTAAGGACATGTAGTCGTGAGGTCCTAAAGTTAAGTTCAAAAGTTAGACATGAGCATAATGGTATTTTCGTCCGGGCAATTAAAGTTTATTAAAGCAGTCGTTAAACACTAAAGACATTTTAAACAGTAGCTTAAAAGTAAATACATGTGTTATTAGTGGTTAACCGTCCACTTCCAAATGAAGTCAATTTGAATCCAAACAATTACTAATTAATGATAGAAGAGTTTCAAAGCAATGGGCCAAGCAATCAGTTTTGCTGTACCCTTTCGGCTTAAAATATCACAAAAAATCTTGCAAGTGGTTCAGCTTCCGTTCGAAAGCGTAATGATCTGACCTCAATGGGTCCGTAAAACCTTTCTCGCATACAAAGAGAGTACTGCATGGGAATCTAAAATATGATTTATCTAGCATGTCAGTTCTAGTAACGCTAAATGGGTTGAAAGGATGATTCATGAATTAAACTAAATTAGTTTATGTGATGTTCATGATGGAGGGCGGGTCAAAAGAAAAGGACATATAAGACTTTTAGGTTGTCAAGCGAGTCTATTACGCAAATGGTCACTCAACTAACCTAAATTATCTGTTAAAGTCACTTTACTTTCGTTTGTAACAAAAAAATCATTGAACTATGCCTATTGCACTCAGAAGGTCACTCAACTAGATTTTTCAAAATTTGAATTGCCAAATACCTATTTTACCATCTAAATTATAAATATTTATCTTCTTTTTATTTTTTTAAAATTTTTAATATTATGATTTTCTCTTTTTAATTTATATTATGGACTTACCTATAAAATAAATAAATATTATTTATAAATTAAAAAAATAAAAGTATTTAAGTATATATAATGCTGGAATAACAACATAATGAGCATAGTAAAAAAAATTAATTAGAATAATTTGTTAGTAATAACAATTATGGTATTAACAACAAAAAATCAAAAATTTATTTACACAATTCAGAATGAAAGAAAATAAAGGTTGTAAAATATATATTCCTTGCATGTAATATAAAAATAACTATTAAAAAAGGGTATTTTTATAATATACATTATATATTCTTGAAAATTATGCTCAATTATATAATCATGTTTCTACCAACTTTCCGACGACACAACGTTATGTTAGCGGAAAGTAGGGGGTCTGTATAGGATAAAATATGCTATGTTAAGTCGTGCATGGAATATATATATATATATATATATATATATATATATATATATATATATATATATATATATGTATATATATATTATATTTGAGCATAATTTTTAAGAATATATAATGTATATTATAAAATACTTTTATTTAAATAATTATTTTTTACATGCATGAAATATATATTTTACAACCTTTATTTTCTTTTATTCTGAATTGTGTAAATAAATTTTTGAATTTTTGTTGTTAATATTAAAATTATTATTACGAACAAATTATTCTAATTAATTTTTTTACTATGCTCATTATTTTGTTATTCCAGCATTACAAATGCTTAAATACTTTTTATTTTTTAATTTATAAATAATATTTATTGATTCTTTAGGTAAGTCCATAATATAAATTAAAAAGGAAAAAATATAATATTAAAAAGTTAAAAAATAAAAGAAGGTAAATATTAATAATTTAGAGGGTAAATAGGTATTTCGCAATCCAAAATTTGGAAAATCTAGTTGAGTGATCTTTTGAGTGCAATAAGCATAGTTCAGTGACTTTGTTGTTACAAACGAAAGTAAAATGACTTTATAAGATAATTTAAAATAGTTAAGTGATCATTTGAGTAATGAACTCGTTGTCAAGCTTCAAAAACAGGAATGCTTGTGATACCATAGGCAAATTCCTCAATAAAAAAGGGAGGGAAAAGTAAAACTCTATATAAGACAGCATTAATCACATGGTACGTGTGCTTTCATTGTGAATAACCAATTAACTAAAGGGACAATCTACTAGCGACAAAACTAGAATTTTTTTTAATGGTGTTCAAATTTAAAAGCAATGAAATTTTTTCCTGATAAAAGATGTTCAATATGTGTTATAATACCTCTAAAACCTAATACTTTACATATGTACACTGTCAATTTTTCAACGGTTGACCACCCTTATTACCATGTGGCTTCGCCACTGAATCTACGAGGTAGGATCAGAGCGAATAATGCCGGACATGAATTTGGATTGCGATGATTTAGCTTTTATACTTCTTATCATTTATGCTATTGTATTTATGAAATTAGGGATCTTTTGAATCTATATATATATACAATATTTTTCCCCAATTAAATCAATCAAATCCATGCTCCATTCACTTGAGTGTGGTGGGGAGGGGTGGAAGAATTTATATGACTTTAGAGTTGACATCCTAATTAGGACACAATCGTATCCCTGTGGATCTTCCACATCAATAGTCACTCTTGCTACAAGTTAAACAAGTCTTTTCTTAAACTTGCTGAGAGTTAAGTCGAATGATAGGGAAAGAAATGATTAAAAGGTGATTGAAGATAAGGTAAACAAAGCTCTACAGTCATTCTCAATCATGCATCCTTTCCAACTAAAAGAGGAAAAGAAGCCTACATTTTGCTAAATAATCGGCTTTTTTGGGTTCAAAGTGAAGAGTTAAATCACCTAAGAGATTAAATGGTTGGCCCATATATGGTCAACTCTAGTTTATGTTGTTTTTGGTTTTTCATCCCTGGTGCATTATTTATATTTGGGTCCCGACTAATCTAGATTCCGGCATGTAAAATCTATTAAAAAAGAAATTGCTCCCTAAAAAATTTTCATTTCCAAGACTCGAACTTAGCGATATTGTTAAGGATGGAAGAATCTATATAATTTTTCGTTTATATAGTTGGTTAGGTTTGTAATCATGGTACGCTATTTTGTGAAGTAAACTACTTCATAGTTGATTCAAAGAATAACCTTATGCATGTTCAGTCTTTAATATGATCAAGTTAAGCTAATAATTTTTTGAATTTAAGTTTTAAGTACTGATAAATAATTACGGATAAATCTCTATAAAAAAGAATTAATTAGTAAATTTCTTAAAATATTAACTACTTTGCTATCACAAATTAAAATAAATTAAGCACTAGCGTAAAAGATCTGTATACTGCTATATTTATCTATAAAACGGTACAGTTAAATTTGTAACATGATTTATAGACACGCGAATTAAATTGGAAAAATGACACTGAAATGCCATTGTAAAAATAATAGCCGAAAAATGTTTAAAATTTATATATATTTTTGTATATATACATTCTGTATGTTATATACAAAAGTTATACAAATTTTATACACTTTTCCGGCTATCAAATATAGATAATTTCTGGCGCAGCCTAAAAGTGATAATCCCCAAATTAAATTAATTAAAAAATATAAAGTAACAAAAGGAAAAAGTAGACTAATTAAAAATACTCGAAGAAAATACATGCCTGGCTTTGAATTGAGCTTCACCAGAAACAATAACAAGAGCAAATATTTAGCAAAATGATGCTAATAGAGTAAGAAAGTAGAATCAACCTTTTTTCCTTCAAATATTTCGTGTCCTTACAATTGTCACGATCCAAAATTCAGATGGTCGTGATGACACCTAACCCAATTCGATAGGTAAGTCAGTTATCAATAATTTTCCAATTCCAATGAAATTTAACAAGACAATTAAGTAATAGAAATTATCTGAAACTTATACATTTCCCAGGGACTAGTAGTACAAATCATGAGCTTCTAAGATTAGAATTACAAAGTTGGTATGAAACAAATACATCATCTGTTCGAAATGTATATAAACATATTTTTATAAATCTAAGGCTACCATGAACAAGAGGCAGCTACAACCGGAACGCAAGTACATCTTCAATCCAACTCTCGTCGATCACAGTAACATCAACATCCAACATCTGCATGCAAAGGTGCATAAGTGTAGTATGAGTACAAACGACTCCATGTATTCAATAAGCAACAAACCTAACCTTAGGTTGAAAGTAGTGACGAGCTGGAACAAAGGTCGGGTCTGATACCAATAGCCAACAACAATTCATAACAACATAAGTAGTAAAAGAAGTATCTCAGAAATAGAATGCTCAGCTCGTTCACATTTCCAGAAAATAAGCATGTTTTTCAAGTATCTCAGTGAAAACCCAAATCTTTTACCGAAATTGCCCAAAAATATGAGTAAGCTTTCCCAAAAATTCTTTCAACAATAAATAAGTGTTTCATTTCCAGATAGCATGAAGAAAATACATCTCTATGCCTACATGTCAAGATACAGGTAAAATAATAAATGTCACCAAAATCGGGTAGTAGAAGAAAATGCATCTCTATGCATGTATCTCAAGTACGCATGATGCAATGCATCTCAGTGATAAACTCATGTACTCACACTCTCAGAGTACATAATATCACTGTCTCGCTTTCTCCCTCACCATGCTCAATACTCAGCACACTCAATCACTCATCACTGCACAATATCTGCTGCGGCGTGCATCCCGATCCACATGTAGTCATAAGGCCCGTTGGGGCATGCAACCCGATCTAGATATACATAGCCATAAGGCTCGTTGCGCGTGCAACCCGACCCCCCATATATATATAAAATCAACTGCGCTCACAAGGGGTGTGTGCAGACTCCGGAGGGGCTCCTTCAACCCAAGCACTATCATAACTCAGTAAAATCCGTTGCGGCGTGCATGCCGATCCCATAATATCACTCTCACTCAGGCCCTCGGCCTCTCTCAGTCATCAATCTCTCCAGTCTCTCAGGCTCACAATGCCATGAAACTAGCACAAAATGATGATATGGTGTGTTAATAAATGGTAACAGAGACTAAGATATGATGTGCATGTGAATGTGTATGACTGAGTATGTAATGTAATGAAAGCAGATAACTCAACAACAGAATTGACCTCAGTGGGTTCCAACAGGATTAGCATGTAGCCTATACATGTTTTTTAACATGGGTCACAACTCAATAGCTCAAGTACGTAGAAATTTCATGGTTACAGAGAAGATCAGGTAACTACACAGTACCAAAGGAATAATAGAGTCACAATTCATACAATGAATGCCCACACACCCGTCACCTAACATGTGCGTCACCTCAACACCAAAACACATAACACGTAATTCTAGGTTTTGTACCCTCAGCACCAAGTTTAGAAGTGTTACTTACCTCGAACAGGCCAAATCCAATACCCAGCAAGCCAAATGATGCTCCAAAAATTTCATCCCGCGCGTAACGACCGTCGAACGACTTGAAACTAGCCAAAAGAAACTCAAATACATCAAATAGTGCCAAAGGAATCAAACTTAATCGATAAAGGTCGAATCTTTAATCAAAATACCAAAATCGACCAAAAAATCAAACCTAGGCCCGCGTCTCGGAACCTGACAAAACTCACAAAATCCGACAACCCATTCAATTACGAGTCTAACCATACTAGGTTCCCTCATATCCGATTCCGAATCGATGTTCAAAACTCAAAAATTCACTTCAAGAAATTTTAGACAAAATCCCGAAATTTCACTTTGAAATCATCAATCAAATGCAAAACGAAGATGGATTCATGAAATATAACAAAAATCGAGTATAGAACACTTACCCAATCCATATGGTGAAAATCACCTCCAAAAATTATCCAAATCCGAGCTCCCCAACTAAAAATATGACCAAATGACAAACTTTGGATATTAAATATTTTTGCCCAGATGTTTTCCTCGTTTAGCGTGCCAAACGATCCTAAAACTTTCTTTTGATGCCTCCAATGGATTCCTTGTGAAATTTCAGTCAAGATAGGATTTTGAATCACTTAATTTGACCTTATATGGTTTCAATATTTGGAAATAAGGTGGATTTTTTAATATGAAATCAGTGGCAATTTCGTAATTAACCTGAAAAATCTAGCAACCCAATTCTTAGTAAAATGACCATAAAATCCTCATACAATGTCCAAATTCGACGATTCTTTTTGCTATGTATTCGTAATTACGATATGAACCTAATTCTTCAATAAAAACAGAAATTGAGGCTCATTTGTTCAATGCGATACCATTTATGCTTGAAGAAACGACGTCGAAACATAACAAAAACAAGCGCAACACAACTTAAACCTATCTGAAACTCATCCGAGCCCCTCGGGACCTCGTGCGAACACACCAAGAAGTTTCATAACATAACACAGACTTACTCGAGGCCTCAAATCACGCATAACAACATCGAAACAACAAAACGCACCTCAAATCAAACTTAATGAACTTTCGACTTCAAATAACTCGCGCCGAAACATATCAAATCGACTTCGAATGAACTCACATTTTGCACACAAGTCCTAATACATCATACGGAGCTACTCGTGCCCCTAAACTAGCGAGCGGAGTGCAAATTCTCAAAAGGACCGGTTAGGTCGTTACATTCTCCCCCTCTTAAACATACGTTCGTCCTCGAAGGTGCCAAGAGTTGTTCCTTACCATCAAACCGACGTGTAACCTTACCATGCACATACCCGGGGATGATCCCACGTCATTCTATTTAAACTAGGCCCGACAACACCACACAACTGAGGATCATTACTCCATCCTTAGTCCGCAAACCACAATATCCAATTTCCAACATCCGGAATTTACTACAAGACACGAACTTCGCATCTACACATTGTATAAGTCTTAACAAGCTGTATCAAGCCATAATTATGACCGAAGACACAATCACATGATATACCACACAACTCAAATACTCATAGTGATAACTTTCGACTGCAATAACTGCTCGATAACCAACTCGACACCGGTAACAAACCTCATAACAACTAAAATCTTGTTCTGAACCTTTGTACACTGCCAATGATGAAAGAATCACGCAGAAACTCGTAACCACTTATCAGACTAACAAGTTATGGAACACTTCATCCTTCGACAAGAACTATAACCACTTCTAAGCCAACTTCCGATATTATCCTCCTTACATGCTGTAATCAAATCGGATAGTATCCATTCTATGATCAATGACCTCATCTCATCCAGCACAACCACTCTAGTGGCATGCCGCACCAATACAATCTAAATCCATAACACATGCAATCTGTGCACCGATAAGCAACATTCCAAATGTACTTAATCATGGAAAATGACTCAAACGAGAGAACCATCCCGCAAGTTCAACAAGTACCACCACAACCGAAATGCTACGAACCCATCATACCTAGTAGAACCAAGACACACGAATCTAACGCAAAGTATCATCTCCCGACATAACCCACCTGCAATGCGTACCACATCCAAACATTGGTCCATATGAAATACCTCAAGCCACAATGCTAAAAATCAACAACCACACACAATTTGACATCAAGTACCCAATGTGCATGACCATAACCACATAGAAGCAATTAACACAATATAACACAATCCGGAAATACCATAATTAAGGCGCAATCAGCCATTCCACATCCCAATCACCCTATAAGGCCCACACAGAACCGCACCATGTGTGCATATAACCAACGAATCACAATCCTTCGTAGCATGGAAGAGTAACACATAGAAGATATCCGATATAAATAAAATCAATTCTAACTGAATGGCACATCCCTCAACAATAGCAGTTCAGATTCAACAAATCCGACCCGATATAGAATACACATCCTCATTGGGCCTACCAATGGGCCTCCAAATCAACTCCGGTCATCCCTAAATGGACAAATATCCCTCCAAAAGTCCACAACAACCTAACTATAACACATATTATCATTTGGATAGCTTTTGCCACATCTTCACAGTCCACAACCACGAAAAATCCTGCTTCTGAGAACTCCCAGTCTCCAAATCCACAGAACGCACGAATCACCATATTTGATCCCAACCCCACCCCACAAATATCTGACACGTCTCTCATACTCAATCATCCCATGAGGAAATACTTCTATAGTTCTCCCTTTCCACATAGAAAAAATCCGAATATCAACGCTCGATCAACCAGGTGGGTACTGCAATACTAATGAAGCATCCGCAAGTCAAAACACAAAGCGCCTTATGAAATGCGCACCCTTCTCCGGCAATAACAAGTAGTAATATCATTCACCTAGTCATCTGAAATCGTCCATGTTGCCTAAGAATTCATGACCTTCTCTTCAAACTCAACAGTCACTTGCACACGCAAACCTTGATCCCTCACAACACACCGTATCTAATATGCTATCATGCCATCATATGAAAAATATGAGAACCCCATAATCAACTCCGAGTCACAATTAGAATACATATACGATCAATTAGAAAACTTCCATTTGATCCCATCCAATAGGAAATCATAATACTCAACATGCTCCTCTCGCCAGTAAGAAATATCCACCTCGAACCGAGATAGAAATCATCGAGAACTCTTTGGAAATTCATTTACACATAACCAAACAATCATAACTGAATTTCTCTAACTTCACTAAGCCACGTGGGTCGCCAAAACCCAAGAGCATTGCCACAAAACACCTGTGGGGACTCACCACATCATAAGTACCCAAAGAACTGATCATACCCATTACCGTGCTGATCTAACCAATTACCAAACTGTCATATTTCTCCGAGCTCCTTCAAAATTATCCTCAAGGTGACACTTTTCCTTTCCAGAACACCATGATCCTCAACCAAAACTCACCCCACGAGATCCTAGAATAAAATCACACCGCCCATAAGCCGCTGGATTCTCTTTTAAGCACCCAAAGCACCACAACCAATACACCCACTCTAAAGAGACCTTATGTGAACCTAAAATTGTTTTCCTTCACCTCCTTGATACTGAAGTGTATAATCCACAATGATATAGAAATGCCACAAGTCTCGGCACCATCCAACTTAAATCTCAAATTCTATCCATATACAAATCCGAAAAAATCTCAATTGCTACACATAAATCTGGAACCCATTAGAACCTTCTCGAGATTCATCCACTTTGCGCTGAAATCTCAATTGCACCGCCCAAACGGTCGAACGGCCTGTGCCTCATTAGCACAATAACACCCAAAGAAGTAATCCACACTTCTAAGCAACCGAGTAAATTCCTACTCCATGCACACTACATCTTTCACGAATAACCACTCAATCATTCAATGATTTCCATATACCCATAGAGTGTAATACAACCCGTATCTAGAAATTCCGTTACTCGAGTCATCCTCGATCTCAACCACTGCAGGTCATAACTAAATAACAAGTATACCTCAAACCGAAATCAATAAAACACATAATCGTGCAATCCACTCGTCGATAGCATACTTCCCCACTTGGCTCAAAGCCATAAGAAAGAACACACAATACTCACAATGCACATACTATGTTACTGCCATAGTACCGCAATGAGATTCAACTAAATCCTTCATGAGCTCCTATAGCTCAAACCGTCTAATACTTCAAATTTTCTGCAAATCTCGCATTCACCCTAGTGACGGTCAGGTAAACTATTACAATCAATCCAAAATCAAATCGCACAAATATAACCCACTGGTAAATAATAAATCCTTCACACAACATCATAAAAATCAAACATTCGTAGATTACCTTGCAGGTTGTAACCCACATGCTTAGCCTCAAACTGAAATCTCTTTATTCCCTATCACAACCACAACTACTACGCAATCACTTAATCTTCCTGATTCAGAACTCCTCAACAAGTCATGAGAATCTAATTCGTTCCACAATTAACCAACATGAAAAGTCCTTCAACACACCCATAACTCGAGACTATACGTCAAGTCAAAACTGAAATCAACATCTCAAGCAAACTCTTTTCGTCACATTCAATCCATCTGAACACATCCCGCAGTCACATCATACTCATCATATAGCCATCGAATCACTCACCGAAACACGAATTCCACTCATAGGGACACTACCAGACATATAAGTCCAAAAGCACGTGCTCATAAAACCGAAATCCCCCTGCTCAAGCTACAGCCAAAACCCAGCCTCAAGTCCTCCAGACTGGCCCATCATCAGCACATCAAAATCACATCTCGCACTTCATCCATGGAATCACAAGCCGTCACAGATGATACCGAGCGCTCACATGTGCATACGAATGAGCGAAAGGAATTCAAAGAATTACGCTTCAAGCTGAATCAATGCCGCACAATAAGGAAAGAAAGATGGGAATGTTATCCTAAATGCCTTGTAGCCAAGATAGGTATGGATGTCATCATACCGATCCACAAGACTCTACTAGACACTTGTTCATGACTTGTAGAACCTATGAACCTAGAGCTCTGATACCAACTTGTCACGATCCAAAATCCAAATGGTCGTGATGACACCTAACCCAACCCGCTAAGTAAGCTAGTTATCAACTTTCCAATTCCAATGAAATTTAACAAGACAAGCAAGTAAACGAAATTATCTGAATCTTATACATTTTCCAAGGACTGGCAGTACAAATCACGAGCTTCTAAGATTAGAGTTTACAAACTTGGTATGAAACAAATATATCATCTGTTCGAAATGTATATAAATAGTTTTTTTTTATAAATCTAAGGCTACCATGAACAAGAGGCAGCTACAATTGGAACGCATGTACGTCTTCAATCCAGCTCCCGTCGATCACAGCAACATTAACATCCAACTTCTGCACGCAAGGTGCAGAAGTGTAGTATGAGTACAAACGACTCTATATAATAAGTAACAAACATAACCTTATGTTGAAAGTAGTGACGGGCTGGAACAAAGGTACAGTCCGACACCAATAGCCAACAATAGTTCATAACAACATAGTGCAAGTTATCAAAGAAGTATCTGAGAAATAGATTGTTTAGCTCGTTCTCAATTCTTGAAAATAAGCATGCTTTTCAAGTATCTCGGTGAAAACCCAAATCTTTTACCGAACTCGCCCCAAAATATGAGTAAGCTTTAAAAATGTGATTTTCCCAAAATCCTTTCAACAATAAATGTGTGTTTCATTTTTAGGCATGAGGAAAGTACATCTCTATGCCTACATGTCAAGATACATGCAAGATCATAAATGTCACCAAAACCGGGTAGCAGAAGGAAATGCATCTCTATGCATGTATCTCAAGTACGCATGTCAAATGCAATGTATCTCTGTGATGAACTCATGTACTCACACTCTCGGATAGGGGTGTTTATAAAAATCCGAAAATCGAACCAAACCGACCAAAAAAACCGATACCTTTTAGGTTTGGTTTGGTTTGATTTTGGTTTTGAATCTTAAAAACCGATCAAATTTGGTTTGGTATTGGTTTTCATAAAAATATTACCAAAAAAATGAACCAAGCCGACTATAAAAATAACTATTTAAATATATTATTACACCTATATTAATGTATATTTTTATATAAATTTTCTAATATTTCAAGGTACATATTAGTCACTTATATTTTTAGTCTAGTTCTTTGCTATTATATAATCTTATTATTTGCATTTACAATCTAGTTTGATTGGTAGTTTTCTTTTGCTAAGTACAATAATTTATTTCATGTTAAAAATAATCGAGTTTTTATTGAGTAGTTTAATTATGCATTACTATTTAATTCAATTATCATCAATATATCTTGGTAAATGATTGATTTCTCAAAGAGAAATTGTTTTGATAGTGTTACGTTGAAAATGTAGTCGCCAGAATATGCGTTTGGTAGTGTATGTCTCATATTTAAGAAAAAACCCGATGAATAACCGGAAAAACTAATAAACCGACAAAAATCGAATCAAACCGAATTGATAAAAAACCGACTTAATTGGTTTGTTTTGATTCCAATATATGAAAAACCGACTTACTTGGTTTGGGTTCTTTTTAGGGAAAAACCGACCCCTGAACAACCCTACTCTCAGAGTAATCAATCTCACTATCTCGCATTCTCCCACACCATGCTCAATCCTCAACACACTCAATCACTCAACATTGTACAATACCTGCTGCAGCGTGCAACTCGATCCACATATAGCCATAAGGCCTGTTGCGGCGTGCCCGGTCCACGTATTCATAGCCATAAGGCTTGTTGCGGCGTGCAACCCGATCCCCTCCCCCATATATATAGCGTGCAACTCGATCCACATATAGCCATAAGGTCTGTTGCAGCGTGCAACCCGATCCACATATAGCCATAAGGCTAATTGCGGCGTGCAACCCGATCCCCTCCCCCATAGTCATAAGGCTTGTTTGGGGTGTGTGCAGATTCCGAAGGGGCTCCTTCAGCCCAAGCACTATATCTTTTGACTTAAAAATCTCGTCACTAGCTCACTGAATTTAGTCAAGATGTTTACTGAGTACATGAGGTCGATTACACTCATACTATACTTCTGCACCTTGCGTGCAAATATTTAGAACTAAGCATTTGCGGAGTTCGAGGAAGAGTATTAAAGACTAAAATGTTCCAGCCAACTACTATCATCCCGTTCATAGTAGTTTAAGCTAGTATTTCTATTTATGTAACTTCCAAACAGATGATGTATTTCTTCTTGCCAATGTTGTAATTCAAATCTGAGTTGCTTATATCTTTTACCACTAGTTCGAGGAATTAGTTTAGTTAATTTTTGCATTCTAATATTTTTATTTTTTTATAATATTTGGCTTAAGCAGTAGAATGCCTTAGTTGGTTTACCTATAGGGTTGAGTTATATGCCATCACGACTTAATGGAATTTTAGATAGTCACAAATGCGGACTTTGTATTTGCGAACAACTTCGCAAATGCGACAGAGCGTGAGCTCTCCCCACTCTCGCAAATGCGGGGCGATAACCTCGCATTTGTGAACCAGTTATCGCAATGGCAAACAACATCCCACCTTGACCTATTGAAAACCAAAGGCAACAATTCTCCACAAATCCAACAATAAAACTCTACTTGGAGATACATACAGTTACCAAAACCCAAAGGAGATAGTAAATGAAGAACAATCATGTCTGACAAACTATCATCCAATTAAGATGGCATTTCACCAGACACCTTACTTTGGGGTTAAAAAAAATAGTTAACCGTCCATATTTTCCACTAAAAAAAGGTTGGATATTGAACCTATTAAAAATGGGTTAAATATGGATAAGAACCATATTATCCATTTAGAAAATAGATAACCAATGGATAACTAATGAGTTTAACTTTTATATTTATAAAAATTCAAATCGGAGGTTCCTCAAGTTTAAGAGACTAAGAATTCTCCTCCCTAAAAGTGATTATATTCAAGAAGTCATAGATTATATGGTTACCCATATTATCCGTCGGTTAACCAATTTTTTATCCGTATTAAATATGGGTTGGATCGGATAAATTATCCGATTTCATTATTCATTATTTATCCGACCCGGCCTGCCCTTTTGCCACCCCTTGTTTGGGGTTAACTTCGTATATAGTCTATCAACTTTGAGTTAGCACCAAAGTAGCAAACTAACTTTTGAATGTAAAAAGTAACTCAACAATGCCTGTATTGCACACGATTAAAAAACCGTGAACAATGCTAAATTCGTTTCAAGAAACAATGAAAGACAAGTAGGCTAAACAATTAAAATCTTATTGAAGTAAGCACAAAGATGTAGTTTGTAGGACTGACTACTCCAAGTCAAGTTTTCTGGTCATTCAATGGAACCTCAGTAGAAAAGATTAGTTGCATCTTTTTTACCTTCACCTTCCAAGAGTCAGCATATGGCTTTATGGATGCCAGTCCATGTATATTTATAAGTTTTTTCTTCCTTTGAACAGAGTTCAATTTTTCTGTGATAATTTTACCTCTTTTTTGACAAAAATTCCCACTTAAATCTTACTCAAGTTTAAACCAACAAATACACACAAATATATTGACCTGGTACGGTAACAGAAATAGTCATTATTGAGATTTGAGAGCATGGAAATGAGAAGACCAGTTAAGTTCCAGGACACTACCTGTGATGTTGTAACCTGATATGCAATGAGTCTGTAACATTACCCTGTCCTCTATAAAGAGCTTGTCCTCAATCTCGAAGTCTGGATAGGCATTACGAAAATGTGCAGCATCTGACACATCAAACCCACAACAGTGCACTAAAATTTCCCAAGTTCCTTAATTAAGACGAGCACGTAGTACAGAACCATGCATAGGAACAACACGACCATCCTCTAGTGGTGTCAGAGTCGGAGGAACTGTTGGAGCAGCACCTGTAAAAGCTTTGAGGAGGGACACATGAAATACATTATGCAACTTACTGTCACTGGGCAGCTGAAACTCATATCAACCCACTTCCTTGGATAATCCCCAGCCAAGCAACACAAATACATTTCAATAGTACGATTCACAATCTCTGTTTGATCATCTGTTTGAGGGTGATAAGCAAAAGGAGAATGCCAACGTTGTTCCACACATTCGAAATAATTCTCTCCAAAAGATGCTTGTAAAGCCACATCCCTATCACAAGTAACCAATTCGGGTATCCTGTGCAAGCGGACAATATTTTCAAAGAAATTGTGAGCCCACTTGTGGGAAGGCGGGCGTATACACTACCATCCCCAGACCCCACTTATGAGATTACATTGGGCTTATAGTTGTTGTTATGATTGAAGTATTGCAGCTTATGTTCACCAGCTTTCCCATGGTACTGACTACTTTCGGCTTGAAACAATAAGCTTAGTTCTCATAGCAAAATCTATTTTTCTTTACTTCTTTGCTTCTATCAAAATCTATCTATTTTTCTCTTCTCTCATCCTTTTTTTCCATGTTTGTACCAGTGCGAAGTGTCAAAATAGTTTGTAGAGTTGGGAAATAAAACAGAGAAAGAACTATAAAGGCAATTAAGAGGAGAAACAAAAAGTTGATTTTTCATTTTACTCCTGCAAAAACATTCTGTTGTTAATCCTATTATTCCATATTCCTTGAATCATTTTTACCAATCTCTCAACTCTCATTAAATGCATTGACATCTAACAAATGACCATATTCTCAGGTAATAACAAATTCACAATTTCTCAAAGCCTACAGGGTGTAAAAAGAGAAACAATATGTACTGAACTGCAACTTGACCATAGACCATCACGACAATAAACCAAAAGGAAATTCCGGTACACGAAGTATCCCGCATTCACACACGGTTAGAGAAAGGTCGCGTCCAAGGAGTATGATATAGACTGCCTACCTTGATGAAAGGCTCGAACCCATGAACTATAGGTCACACCAGACAACTTTATCATTGCTCCCATTCACACAAGAGTATGATATAGACTGCCTACCTTGATGAAAGGCTCGAACCCATGACCTATAGGTCACACCAGACAACTTTATCATTGCTCCCATTCACACAGGAGTATGTTATAGACTGCCTACCTCGATGAAAGGCTCGAACCCATGACCTATAGGTCACACAGACAACTTTATCATTGCTCCCATTCACACGACTATAAACCAAACAAAGCAACAAGAAGCAAAAGGCATCACAAAGCTACAGAGCAGGATTGTGTTTACAACCGAAAGATCTTTGCCTACTCTACAGGATAAGAAATATTCAATGATGCTGCAGACTCAACGAGAACAATTATCTAATCCGCTGGTTCAATTCTTACAGCAGGTAACATAACTAGAAACCCTAAACAATACTAAGTAGATGCTTAGTTGATATAATAATAGGGCCACTACAGTACTAATAATACTAAGGTATATGACAGAAGTATTGCAACTTTTGTTTATCCATGAGATTGTATAATGACTCCAATTCTTTCATGATGCTGATTTTTCCAGTCACTTGATCAAGATACCAAACAGGCTCCTGCTTACCAAATATCTCTAAAGATTTCAGATTCTGACGTTCAACAATATCCAACAAATGTAAATTTTCTCGAGCACCAAAATAAGACAAGTGTTCCAGAGTTGGTGCGTGGATTTTAACATGCTGGTTTCTGTTCGTCCCAATAGAAACTGACCTAATCTTTTGAAGATTCTGCAACTCAATCTTTGTCAACCCACCACAATGCTCGAGGGTAAAACTAATAATCAACGGACAGCTAGTAAGTAAAGCCTGAAGAATCTGTTCGTCTAAACGAACATAAGAAAGAGAAAGCTTTCTTAATGAATCGCAGTTCGTCAGACCACTAGATAATGAAAAACGCGTCAGATCACAACCTCTCAGAACCAATCTTCTTAAAGATCTTGATGCCAAGACTTTGGAAATTGGAAAGTGGTATGAGAAGCCAGGAAATCTAAAGACAGAGATCTTTTACACCATTCTGAAGAGCGACGTGAAGCCACTTATCAAACAGAAGAAAGACTTCACGAGAATCAAACTCTCTAACGCTCTGAAATACAAACTCGTCAATAGGAAATTTTCTGTCTCGATATATCTCCATAATTTTATCCACTATTCTAATGTCTTTGCGAGAATGAACTTCGAATACCAAGTTGGCTTTAGTCATTAACCAGGCATGTAGCCATGTTTTGGAGATGATCTTCATCGGGGCTGCTTCGTCAGGATTAAGGTAAGAGAGTATTTTGTGGATGAGATAATCAGGTAATATGTCACCTGTTGCTCTCGCCATGGTACAATTTTTTGTAAGGAACCCAAAGAAGATTGCAGTAATTTATAAATAAAGAAGTCACACCACAAGGAGGAAAAGTAAATTAAATCCTAATTCTAGACGAATTCTATAACCTTTTTATGCTGCAAGCCCCAGTAAGTATTCACCATTTACTGTATTTTGGTACGTAGCCGGTAAGCAGACTAGGAAATTTAATTTGTTTGGACAAGAAACAAAAATAATCTTACAATAAATTTATATTTTTAAAATTATCCTTCATTAATTTACTCCCTCCGGTCCACAATAAGCGATTTTTTAGCCTTTTTTTTTTTGTAATTCACCCTGCACCTGCCCTCTTTAAAAGTTGAACTTTAAACAAATATTTTTTAGTCAACCATCTCTTAGTTTGATGTTATCAAATCGTCCGAATAATAACTGTGTGGTTTTTTTGGATTAGAGATTAAAATTAGGCTGTTATTGTAGATAGCTTCTCCAACACACTCCTTATATCCCTACAGGTCTTTATCGCTTCTATACCACTTCTATTATGTAAACCTTTGTAGCAACGATGGATTATCAATATAGAATTTCTATGTCTCAAGTTCTTCCAAAGCACATAAAAATAACTCGCTCGATTGTATTTTATGTGTCTTAGTTTATCCAGGTGTGAAGTTTAAGAACACACATAGTAACACTTTTGAATCTTGTCTCTTTAAACTACAAGGATCCTTGTAGCATACCAAAAATACCTTTTGAATATCGTGGACTTAGACATTGCCAAATGTCAATAATTAGGATAAAATGAGACTATTGGAATTAAAAACTTTCTAAATAGAGATGAGATATTTTTTGAAACTTAGTAAAAAGAAAAGTAAGGTGTACATAAATTGAAATTGAGCGAGTATAGCTCTCCAAAATCTAACTAAGCTTGTAAAGACTTGCATATAGAACATAGTCCGAGAAACATTATGTTAACCTAATTAATTTAGCTATAATTAAAGCAACAACAAGAAGTATTGTAAGTATGAACTAGCATATAGTGAGTTAGGTAAAGTGGAACTCCAACAGTGACTGTCACAATTGACCCTTTTATGAAATTTCCCTTGCTAAGTCCTTGAGGCTGCTGGAAGCTGTGACAGGGAAAAGCTCTAGGGTTTTGAGGGGTGTATTGCTACTAATACAAGGAAGAGAAGTTTGGTTTGGAACTATATCCATCATCAATATGAAATGTGGACCTTGTGCTCTCATCATGCATGCTTCCATATCACATTTTGTTGGAATAGAAGGATTCATATTCCAGAGAGAATTCATCAGTCTGGTGGATGCATCTTCAACTTCTGCCTATATTATATGATATTTACATGAGTAAGTACGTCAACTAGGATTTAACTTATAAACACGAACGATGTAAAAAAATTATAGTCATGATCCAAAATTGTAAAAAGAATTTACATTGTCCTTATATACAAGCTAAACTCCAGAAAAATATACTTGGCTAGCATAATCACTATTTCTCTATATTTTTCCTCCCTCCCTTCCACTGAGTCTTCTAATTCACCAGGTAGTTCTACTATATATACTACTCCCTCCGTTCCCATTCACATGGGAACATGTTTGACTGGGTACGAAGTGTAAGAAAAAATGAAGACTTTTGGAATTTGTAGTCCTAAACTAGTCAAAAAGGGGTCAGAGTATTTGCATTGTTATAAAAGCTTCTCATTAATGGTAGAATTGGAAGTTTAAACTAAATTGTTTCCAAACTTAGAAATAGGTCTTTTTGGGACGGACCAAAAAGGAAATAGGTTCACATAAACTGGAAAAGAGGGAGTAGTATTATTATAAGTCACATATATGTATTGCATTTTTTAGATAGGTTCAGCCTACCAAAGGTCGTTTATTAGATGATGAGCAGAAACAGACTGATTAATTGTGTAAAACCTAAATATACGGTATGTAAAATTCAATTTTTACATTAGTAGCTTGGCACATACATAATGAGTAACTGAAATACAAGAGCTTGATTTATTCATACTAGGAATAAAGTGTTAGATTATACTGGTTTGTATTGGTGGCTAATGCATGTCATTTATATACACACAAATAATTTTTACATTATTAATGTAATGTAACTTATTGTAGCAGATTACCTGCGTTAATTAATTAGTTGTAGGGCGCTTACCAGTAATCTAGTCGATGAAGTAAAAAGAGGTAAATTGTGGCTGCAATCGAGGTTGTTATTATTCATAGACATGATCTGCTGCTGTTGGTTCATTTGCATAAGAAGCTTCTTCTTTTCTCTAGCTTTGTGGTTTTGAAACCAATAGAAAACATTTTTGGTCTCAATTTTGCCAAAGAAAGACAAATGGTCTGTGACTCTTTGTAATTGAGCAGCATTTGGATTTGTCAATCCTTTCCTATACATTTCTTGTAAGATCATGAGTTGCTCTGGGGTTGGACTCCATCCAGTCATATATTTTTTTTTTTTCGTATTTCAAAAGATCGAGTATTTTACATTTTCTTTTTGTGAGAATGGTATATATAGAGGAAGACTAAATAAAAGAATTAAAGATGCAGTGGCCATTGGATGAACAAATGCACCTGTGGAAGAGAGCAGGAAATGGACCAGTTTGAGCTGCTTCTTATGCGATATTGGCAAAAAACGTGATAACATTAAAAACAAAATATATACTTTTTTTAGTAAAATTGTTATATGCATGCATGGAGAAATTCAAGTAGGAAATGGTCTACCAAAGAGCTATTCCTACTCTTAGCAGTAGTAGGAATAAAAAAATTTAGTAAAATTGTTTGGAATAAAATTTTATAAATAAACACATGATAAATTATATACAATTCCAAAATTTATACCGGAATTAGTGTCCAAATCTGGTATTTAACTTGGAAATATTGCATTTATCAACCGTTGGTATTATTAATCACGCCTAGAAATGCTTGGTATTATATATCGTATATCATATAGGAAGTAAAATTTAATTATGAAATAACTTTGTTGTGAACTAAACGACCCCTAGTATTCTTGTGGTTCAAATATAAAGAGTTAATTAATTAACTCTTCTGGAAATGATTATATTCTGACTTTACGACTTTCCTCCTTCTGTTTATGAGGGGGCGAAGAATGCAACAATATTATTTTTTTCCATAGCTTAAAATTAGGAAACAGCCTCAAGTCTCTTGGCCGTACGTCCCTGAACACAACCCATCTACTTTGGGTAAGGAGCGGACACGTGTTATTTTGCCGAAAAATATTAGTATTAATATAAATGTAAATGATGTGCACAAATAAAATGACATAATTTACTAATAATAATTTCTAGTTTACTGGTTAAGCCCTCATTTTCCTAACAGTATTTGGCCATGATTTATCCTTTTCTAATCTTTTAGCCTCTTTTGCCTCTTTCACTAATTAACCCTCCTTTTAGCACCGATCGCCTCGTTGTTGTGTATTTAACCCTTTCTTATTAACATAATAAACTGCATTAGCTATCACACTCGAATGCAGGGTAAGACAGTGTTAGGATTTTGCCCTGAATTTTTAATTCTATTAGGATTTCTTTTTCTTGAAGTATGGAAAAAGACTCCTAAAAGGATTAAATCTCCTCAATATGTCTTATCCTTTTCTTGGAAGACAAGTTTTGCACATCTATAAATTAAGGATCTCTAATTTTCACAAAAACAACAATAGCATCCATAATGTAGTCATTAAAGAGTTTTGTTTGGGGGGAGATTTTTCTCTCGATAGTTTTTCTTCTTTTATATTAGTTTTATCATTTGTAGGTCAATTGACCAAACCATTATTATTATGCTTAGTTTAGTATATTTTCCTTTGTCGTCATGATTTATCGTCCACCAAGTTTTGTATTGTTAGTTTCCGCATGCACCATGTTATTTCAATCCCAACAGACTGCGTACAATAGACCCTTGTAATATGATCATTGTCCGGACCTCGCGCATAGCAGAAACTTAATACACCGGGCTATTCTTTTTAGCTATCACTCGAATGTGTTTTGGATCCCTGGCTATAGTTCTATCTATAGACAGTCATGGGCTTTTTGCCTACATTCACTTTAATTTGCCAAATATTGTCTCATGTTGTTAGCAGAAAATACACTTATTTCTCTTCGACTATGTAACGATTTCCAAATTGATTTATTATGTCATGGATTACCCTACTCGTAGCCTTAAAGTTTTGTGTTGAATACTCTGATTGACAAATAACACGTTAACGTTTTTCTTATCTAGCTGCAGCAATAGAATATTGTATAAGCGTCTTTGGTGCTTTTGCTTTTCTTTCGGTCAGAAAACTAATTGCAATTAATCTATCAAAGACCATGCGCGTATAACTGCTTTTACTAAATATCTAGCAGAAAATGGCTGTTATTCTCTAGCTAGTATGCTAAGGGGTCGTTTGCTAGGTGCATAAAAACAATATTGAATAAGGTATATTATTAATGCTAATATTAATTATGGTTGGATTAGTTATGCTGGCATTAGTTATACCGACATATTTTTTATCAATTGTTTGGTTTGATATATTAAAACATTGCACAATTTCTAAAAGAATTGTTTGTTTACAAAAATACCTTCAAAACCAGTCATCACTTTATCTTTTTAAAATAAACATATGTCTAGTAATGTTTTTATATGAAAAAGATTTTAAAAAAATCATTTGAATTGTCTACCTGTATTGTAGCATAGAACGGAATATTTATTGATAAAAACGGAAAATGCTACCTACTAGGGATATAATTTAATTTCCAACTTTCTTGAATTATTAGGCAAAGGAAGTTTGAATTAAAAAAATAAAAAGAAAATGAGTTGATTACAAGTGCATTCCAGTGCATAGTAGTAGAGTACAGATTTATAAATTTACAATGAAGAAATTGATGGAGTGTAGATATAAATAGCGAGAGTAATTTTATTATCGATATCAAACTTTACATCAAACTTGCATTAACATAATATCTATTATATTTCAATCAAGCATAAATTTTGAAGGCGATTTTGTCCTTAACTAAGCTAATGCATCCATTAAAATCAATGCATTGTTAATTATACCATGTTTTCCTATGTATTAATTATGAATAGGATAATACCAAATAGGGTGCATAACTAATACTTGCATAACTAATGCATGTGTTTAAAAATGTACCGAACAAAGTATTATTAATACACAAAGTTAATTCATACTTTATTTTATCTAATGCATTCTACCAACATGACTGTATATATTTTGGATTCAAGGTAATACAAAAATATCTACGTTTGCTAAAAAGAATAAAAAAAAAGACGAATTCTGACTTAATAAATTTATTCACATATACCTACTTTCTTTATTCATTCACTAATACCTACGGTTGAAACAGAACCGGACTTTGTTGGTTCTGCGCCGATAGTGTTCTCTCGTCTTTCAAATGGTGAATCCGTCAAACACAATCAAAGGAAATATAATCTTCGTTTCAATCTGATGGCTACCTCCTTTCATTCGTTCAAATACAATATCTGCATATCAAAGGGGTAATCTTACCTTTTCTTGAGTGCAAAAGTCATATTAATATTGCAAATTCGTTGTTCAATAAATTAAATACTATCATATAAAATATAATAGAACAAATATCGACTTTCTTTCTTTGTAATCTGAATAAATATATGGACGGGGAAACCAATCAATATACAACCTAACATGGAACACTGAAGAAATACCGCATTTAACTGCTCAACGGTTGGCGAGGGTAGAATTCCAGAAATCCGTCGGATGTTCAGTAAAATTAATGAAGGAATAAATGTAATTAATAAGATATCATAATAAAAAAAATGTAAAGGCGTGAGGTCATCTTGCTTAGATCCAACGGTTTAGATGGCATAGGCCCTTAAATTTCACTAGTCTGACAAATGGGACTACTTGGGTCACATTCATTATTAATGCAACCTTATCCTTCCGCAGGTATTAATTTTGTTCTGAAAGTATTGTGGGAACTGAGGAATCAATGGGGCGAAATTTAAAAATAGTCGATTTACAAGCGGTAACTAAAAAATAATCATAGTTTTAAAAGTAATTAAAATTTAGTTACTTTTTATGTAAAGATAAATTTAAACGTTAAACACTATTCAAATTTGGAAAATATTTCAGCATAATATATTGGAATCCTAGTATAATATACTGAAAGTTTATACACGGGGGCTCCAATCTAAGTATATTATGCTGGAACTTTCTGTGTGTTGGAGTTCCAGCATAATATGCTAGAAATTCATATACAGGTGCACCAATCTCTAGTATATTATGTTGGAACATTTTGTGTTACAGCAAAATAGTGACTATTTTCAGTGACTTTACAAACGCTGATTATGTTTCAATTACTAATTCGAAAATTAGCTAGCTCGTGCTTTTATATAATGACTGAGAGAATAATTTTATAATAATGTTTCACTCATTTACTGAAAGTTGGGGCATCAAGACGGGCTTAGCATGTAAGGCTAAACCAAACCAATTTGTGGGGAAAAAATCAAGAGTAGCCATTATTTATAATTGTAATTGCAAAACAGACACAGTTTTAAAAGTAACTAAAATTTAGTCACATTTCATATAAAGATAAAATTTGAATAAAAACATTCTCAAAAATCTAGAAATATTCCAGCATAATATACTGGAGTTCAAATTTTTTACATACGAGCTTCTAGCATAATATGCTGGAATTTTATATGTGCTGGAGTTCCATCATAATATGTTGGAAGTGTATATGCAGGAGCTCCATAATGCCGCATATTATGCTGTAACTTTTTGTATGTTGGAAATTTATACGCAGGAGCTCCATAATCCAACAGATTATGCTGGAACACTCCGTGTTTTAACAAAATAATGGTTATTTTTTAATGACTTCGCAAACACTGACTATTTTTAATTAATAGCCCGAAAACTAGCTAGCGTGTGTTATATATATTTTTAGCAATTTTTTAGCTAGATGAAGTTGAGAAACTATGCCGGACAAATATATTAAAGATCATCAGTTATATTTCGGCCTTGTTAAGAACAATTTTGAGAAAATAGTCTCGCGCTAGAATTTTGAAGCACTATAAATCCTAACAATTGCTAGAATTTTCAACTAGAATTTTGAAAATTCTAGTGGTCGGTCATAATTTGTGGCAAATCATAGTGATCATCGTAAGCACATTACGATGATCACTAGGATTTGCCCCCAAATATTGACAATCACTATTAACATATTATGGTGTCACCGGAATTTTCAACCAGAAATCGTAACGATTACCTCAAGAACCTGACAATTGCCGGGAGCATACTTCAGGATTCTGATGTGGATTTTTTCAGAACTTTTCTTGTTGGGGTCAAAATCTAAATGGTGGCACCAAAATATTCTATTGTGCAAATCATTGGCTTAAGATTTTGGGATCTTTAAACAAATAGACTGATAAAAATTATTTTTTAACTTTTTCTATATATATATATATATATATATATATATATATATATATATATATATATATATATATATATATNGTGAATTTTTTAGAAGTAAGAATATCGGGGAAGCTGAATTTTGACATTTTTATATTGTGTAAAAATTCCTTTAAACAAATTGAATTAACCTAAATAGCTGCCTACTCAACTACTTTGTGACTCCTATGACAGAGGTGCGGGTTGATGAGGAGACTGGTTGAGCAGGACTAGTGTCCATGTCGGAGGGCGGGCCAACAAAGATAGGTCAAGCAGGACTAACGGGCTTCTAGAATGGCAAACTTCTAAAGAATGGGTGCATATTTCACCACAGGCGAATTCCACATCGGAAGAGAAAAGCAAAGACTTTCACAAGACATAACACAAGTTCACATGGTAGGCACGCTTTTTGACTTGATGATGGTGCAACCCAAGAGACAAATATGTGAGGCAGGTCGGACCAAAGTAGACAATACGTGTGATGGACTTGGGACATGACATGCTTAAATTAAATAATCTATATATATATATAGATTATTTAATTTAAGCATGTCATGTCCCAAGTCCATCACACGTATTGTCTACTTTGGTCCGACCTGCCTCACATATTTGTCTCTTGGGTTGCACCATCATCAAGTCAAAAAGCGTGCCTACCATGTGAACTTGTGTTATGTCTTGTGAAAGTCTTTGCTTTTCTCTTCCGATGTGGAATTCGCCTGTGGTGAAATATGCACCCATTCTTTAGAAGTTTGCCATTCTAGAAGCCCGTTAGTCCTGCTTGACCTATCTTTGTTGGCCCGCCCTCCGACATGGACACTAGTCCTGCTCAACCAGTCTCCTCATCAACCCGCACCTCTGTCATAGGAGTCACAAAGTAGTTGAGTAGGCAGCTATTTAGGTTAATTCAATTTGTTTAAAGGAATTTTTACACAATATAAAAATGTCAAAATTCAGCTTCCCCGATATTCTTACTTCTAAAAAATTCACCCAAAACCTATTTTCAGTTTTAGCGCTTATTTGTCTTTTCATATTTTCATTTGATACCTAATCCCATTTTTCCATGAAAATTGGGTTCTATCCTCTGGTCAAATGAAATCTCTAGTCTACAAATCCACAAAGGATTGGGCTTGTAGATTCACTTTGCTTTTGCTGTTCTCGCAAATATAGAGCAATGGATATGTGAAATGGTTGTACTTATAATAAGAGTAGCCTCTCATTGCTATTCATGCAAGTATGGTTTAGCTAAAAATGGTATGGCTATAAATAAAAAGTCAGATCTATAGTTTAGCCTATGTTTGGAAAACAAATCATAAATAACTTAATTTACAATTAGTAATTGAAAAATAGTCACAGTTTTAAAAGTAATCGATATTTAAATAGCGTTTGGCCATAGATTCCCAAATTTGTTTTGAAAAATCTCTTTTGAGTGAATTTTGGCTTGAAGATGAAAATGCGTTTGGACATACGTTTTCAAAACATATTTTCCAAATTTATTTTGGAAAAATATGTGTATTATGAGAAATTTGGCACAAGGATTTGGGATTTGGGATTTGGGTTTTTTGCCAAAATATAGGCAAAATTTATGGCCAGACACGTGTTTGCCAAATAAAACTCAAGTTTATTTTGGCAAAATTCATGGCCAAACGGGTCCTTAGCAACTTTTTTCATGTAAAGATAAAATCTGAACAAAAACACCCTTAAAAATCCGAAAAAATTCAAGGATGATATGTTGTAGTTAGAATTTTTTTACAGTGATATTCCAGCATAATGTGCTGGAGTTCTAACATAATATGGTAAACTTTATATACATTAGCTTCAAAATCCAGCATATTATGTTGGAACTTTCCGTATTTTAGCTAAAATAATAGTTATTTTCTAATAATTTTGCAGGCTATTTTTCAAGCACCAGTAAACTTTCTAGTTCATGCTATTTTCACCCTATTTTTCGCTATTTCCGTAGATCTGGAGTAAAAGACCATTTGGACTTCTCTTTAAGCATCATAAACGCAAGAGAAACTTTCAGAAACCACTATGTTTTAGTGGTTATTAGCTAGTTGTATCTACCATTTATTATATTACTTCCTATAGTTATGTTTTCAAATTTTTTAGAGTGTATTCGATGTATTTAAGCTACTGTATTCATGAATACAATAGCATTTCTAGGCGTGAAACAGGGGATTACAGCTAGACAGATTTTTGTATTCGAGTGTATTCAACTGTATTCATGGCGTGAAACATGAGATTACAGCTGGACAGATTATTGTATTCGACTGTATTCACGGCGTGAAACAGGGGATTACAGCTAGACAGATTTTTGTATTCGAGTGTATTCAACTGTATTCATGGCGTGAAACATGAGATTACAGCTGGACAGATTATTGTATTCGACTGTATTCACGGCGTGAAACAGGGGATTACACTGTTTTTAAACGGAAAGTGAATCATTAACATAATAGACTCCTAATATAACTCAACAAACTCAATTATAACACACAATTTTTGTATTCCGGTTATAAAAAAGATTCTCAACCGAAAAATACCCCAAAAATATAAAAATCTTCAGAGAAATTATGTAATACATCTGAATACATAAATTATATTAAAAAATATATATGAATACATTCATGGAATATAACGAGACAGTGAATACAATGAAATACATCGAATACAGCGGGATACATTAAAATACAATGAAAAAAAGATAATGAATATAATGAAATACATAGAATATAGCGAGATACATTGAAATACAATGAAAAAAAAGATAATGAATACAATAAAATACAGCGAGATACATTAAAATACATTGAAATATATTAATAGAAAATTAAAGTTTCTCATCCCCCAACTCCGTCGTCTTTGTTCAAGAACAACCCTAATGTCGTCTTGTTGAAGCAGCATCAGTATCCAGTCCTCGCTCGCCGTCACCGTTGCCTCCGGTTGCTGACGCTCCAACGCCGCCTTAATTCCAATTGTTATTGCATCGGAGATCGTACATGATCGAACGTGATCGACTATGGTTTTGGTGAGGTAACTTCCTAATGTTTTTAGATTCCTTTCTTTGAGTCCAATTAAAGAACTGTTACTTTAACCTTTTTTAGGTTTTCGTGGTCCAATCCACAGACCTATAAGGCAAGAAAGAGACTGGAAAAAAAAAGGTAAGTAGGGCACTGCCAATTGTTGAAATTGTACAAGAAGAAGAAAAGAGGATATGAGATCGGGAAGTAGAGAGAGAGGGAGAATAGATATGGGATAGGGGATAGGAGAAATTTGAGGGGATATGAGAAAGAAAAATAATACAAAGCTTATTTTATGGCTTAAGGGTCGGAGGTATCCATAAATAGATATTGGCTATAAAAAATTAAAAGCTACCTATGAAATATAATTTTTTAAAAGATATTTGTTTAAAATAAATAAGGTATCATCCTTTACTACAGGGATAACTAATCCTAAACGCGTAACTCATGACCCAATCATGGCCTAAACATCGTCATAAATAATGTTGGGCAAATATGCTAAAGCCCAGAACATGAGCGACCCAATAATCTGACACCTTGAGGAAATAATTAAATCTCAAATTAATTTTAATCATTTTACTCATCTAGTAACTTATCGCAATATATTAGCAATAATGTCATGACTCAAATCCCACCATGGAGGTCGAACCTAGCCTTTAAGACTTGGTAAGTCAATCACTTAACAACATATTTGTCACGACACGGGATTTTCACCTTCGAGATTGTGAAGTCGCCTAACATTTCACTTGCTAGGAAAGTCAACGTTAGAGAATCTTTAAGGCCAATTTAATCAATTCAAATAAATAAAACCAATTAAACCGAAATAAAACTAAAACGACGTGCGAAATGACATAAATACCAATAATATCTAAGTACAACCCGGATCAAGAGTCACATGTTCACGAGCTTCTAGAATCTCTACAAATAAGGTTTGAATTAAATACATTTGTCTCTAATGAAAAGAATAGTAAATAGGGAAAATGGAAGGGGACTTCAAGGTCTGCGGACGCCATCAGATCTATCTCGAGTCTCCAAACGCCAATTCGAGTTGATACGCCTCACGGTCAGCTGGGACCAATACCAAAATCTGCACAAGAAGTGCAGAGTGTAGTATGAGTATAAACAAACCAATATACTCCATAAGTGTCGAACCTGACCTCAATGAGGTAGTGATGAGACTATGACAGGACACCCACGTAATTAAACATGTACAGACAAAAATATATGTACAATCTAACAACAAATAAAGAATTAACAAGTACTATGGGGAGGAGACATGTGAAAGGGGTACAAGTTACGGTAACTACATGAGGAGATGAAAACAAGAATCAGTCAATAAACCTTCACCCAACAAAATGAACAAAACATAATGAATAAAGCTGCACGACATCACTGTGATGACACAAGGGGTCATTTTATGAATTTAGACTCCGTTCTAGGCTTATTTTTCATAAAAAGATTTAATTTTAACCACATCGATTTACGTGCGCAGTCGGGGCGTGAAACCGGAAAGCTTTTATGTGAAAATATAAGAAATAATAATTTTTAGAATTAAAATTTTAGTTATAGTTGACTTGAGTCAAAATTTTGAGTAAACGGACTCGGATCTGTGTTTCAACGATGCCGGGAGGTCCGCAATAAAATATGGGACTTGGGCGTGTGCCCGAAAATGAATTCTGAGGTCCCAAGCCTTAGAAATTAATTTTTGAAAGAAATTGTTTTGCTGAAATATTTATGAAATAAAGAAAAAAGACTTAATGTTTAAAATCATTGGTATCGGGCCTGTATTTTTATTCCGGAGCCCGTTACAGATTTGTTATGATATTTAGGCCTTGCCTGTGAAATTTGATAAAAAAAACGAAGTTCGTTTGACGTGATTCGGACATCCTGTTGAAAAGTTATGAACTATAAGTGTTCTTGAGGAAAATAATGAGTTTTGAGGTTTAATTCATAATTTTACATGTTATTTTCATGATTTGATCGCACGAGAAAGTCTGTATGATGATTTTAGACTTGCGTGCATGTTTGGTTTAGAGCTCCGAGGGCTCGGGTGAGTTTCAAATAGGTTTGAGTTGTGTTGCGCTCGTTCTTTCTTATGCTTCGACGTCGTTTGTTCAAGCATAAATGATATCATATTGAACAAATGAGCTCTGATTTCTGTGTTGAATGAAGTATTAGATCCGTATCGTAATTACGGACCTGTAGCAAAATGAATCATCGAATTTGGACATCGTATGGGGGTTTTATGGGAATGTTCCTAGGGTTGCCAAATTTTTCAGGTTAATTACGAAATTGCCCCTGACGGCGTATTAAAAATCTGCACTAATTGCAAATATTAAAACCTACATATCTCCTTCATTATAAGGCCAAATTGAGTAATTCAAAAGTCTAAATTGACTAGAATTTCACAAGGAATCCATTGGACACATAAAAATCGAGTTTTGGGATCGTTTGGCATGAAAAACGAGGCAGAACAGCTGGCAGAAAAATATATATAAAACGGGCAGACTTCTTCTTCTTCAAATTTTCGAACCCCACAGCCCTAGGAACGAATTGCTTCACCAAATATCATCCTAGAGTCATAGGTAATCAATTTTAAACTTTACTCTTTCAATTACGCATTGTTTTTCATCACTTTTAAATAAAAAAACTAAGAATTTTCATGGTAAAAATTGAGGGTTTGGGTAGAATTAGTTATACAAATTGAATATTTACCTCGAATTGAGGTTGGATTTCGAAATTAATTGTATATTTGGGTTCGTGGGTGAATGGATAAACGTAATTTGGTCCGAACCCTGAGTTTAGACCAAGCGGGCCCGGGGTCGGGTTTTCACTTTTTTTTTAGAAACTTAGGGAAAATATATTTTTCAATAAAGTTAGTTCCTTTAGCATTAGTTAATGATATTAAGTTAATTGTGATTAGATTCGAGCAAGTTAGAGGTGAATTCAAAAGAAAAGGTAATAATTGAGCAGTGAGTGGCCTGCCAAATTGAGGTAAGTATTTGGTCTAACTTTGACTTGAGGGAATAGGAATCCCCACTTGTTTGCTATGTCAAATTCATGGGGGTGGTGTATAGGTGAGGTGACGAGTATCTATGCACCACCCAATTTGCCTGTTAAGCATGATCTCTTTCCCGTTCCCAACTTAATTGATTCTTGTCTTAATTGTTTTATGTCCATTATTATTTCTATGACTACTTGATCTTGTTATTTTATTGTTAGTTACTGTTGTGGTTATTTTGGAAAGAGTATTGGTTGTTTTAGATGAATTCCTTGTGGTACAAAACGATTAAGCGGTTTGGCATTGTTTTACAAATTATATATATGTATATGTTCATGTTGGTTCCATTGTTGATAATATTGAGGAAGTGATGAGGAATGCAGTTTAACTGTTTTATGATTGTTGAGGTTTATGTGGTTGTTGGGTTTTAATTGATTGTTGACAATTTGTACCGACCCGACTGGTCGTTTTGAGAGTTTAAGCTTTGTTCGGTGGTATAAGACCGTAGTCAGCTCCTCATTATGTATATGGACCTTTGTGCGCGGTTAGAATCCGTTTCCGGATAATCCGGAGTCCAATTGGGAGAGAATTTTCAATTTTTGAAGCTTAAATGAAGAAAGTTTACCGGAGGTTTGACTTTTGAGTTATCGGCCTCAGAATGAGTTTTGGTTAACGCCAACAACTTCATATGATGATTTTGGACTCAGGCGTGCGTCCGGGGATTGGATTTGGAGGTCCGTAGAGCAAATTGAGGCCATTTGGCGGAAGTTAGAATTTCGGCGATTCCGGCCGATAGGTGAAAATTTGATATGGGGCTCGGAATGGAATTCCGGGAGGGCTGTAGGACCGTTGTATCATTTGGGACTTGTCTGAAAATTTTCACGTCGTTCTGTGTTGATTTGATAGGTTTCAGCATGAGTTTGGATATTTGAGGTTTTGAAAGTTATAAGTTTGATTTTTGGTTTGATTCGGTGATTCGGGCATTGTTTTGGGTGTTCCGAGGGTCCGATTGAGTTCGTGTGATGACATGTGACCTACTGGTGTAATTGGTTAAGGTTCCGAGGGTCTCGGGATGATTTAAGATGGTTAGCGGGAAGTTTAAAGTTTGGAAAAGGCAGATGGTGCTGCTGTTCTGATGTGGCCGCACCTGCGGATGGGGAACCGCAGGTGCGAGCTTCGCAGGTGTGGAAATAGTGCGCAGGTGCGAGCTGGGGTGGATTGGGCAGCCTTCGCATGTGCGGATCTTCGGGGCGCAGGTGCGGTCCCCGCATGAGCGATCATTGGGCGCAGGTGCAGAGTGGAGCGCAGGTGCGGTTAGAGATTCGCACCTGCGGTCGCACAGGTGCGGAAGTCCTGGCAGATTCATATAAACTAGGGTTAGCCATTTTCTTCATATTTTTGAACTTTGGACTTCGGATTTGAGAGCAATTTTTGGGGATTTTTCAAGATAATCGAATGGGTAAGTGTTCTTCCACCATAATTAATTATATCTCATGAATTAGTTCTTATTTTCATCATTTAATTCGTGTTTTGGGTTGAAGAAACTTGGGGTTTTGAAAGAAAACTTCATAAATGAAAATTCATGAATTGAAAGACCAAACGACATCGGATTTGGATAAATTTAGTATGGGTGAACTCGTATCGGAATGGGTAATCGGATTTGGTAAAATTTGTCGGATTCCGAGGTGCGGGCCCGGGGGTCGACTTTTGGGTCGATTTTTATAATTTTATAAAGATTGAAACTTTATCGTTTGAAATAGTTCCTTATATGTTTTATTTGCATTTTGAAGTTGTTTTAGTTGATTTGAGCCGTCCGGAGGTCTTCCCGCCCGAGAAGTCCATTGTCGAGTAACCGGTTGTCGTCTTTGAGGTAAGTATCTTGCCTAACCTTGTGTGGGGGAACTACCCCTTAGGATTTGAGTCTTCTATGTGGATTGTAGCCCGAGTACGTGAGGTGACGAATGCGTACTTGGACTTATTTGCAAATAGGGTGTCCTTTAGGATTCCTAGGTTCCTATATCTCCTGCGTATAAAGTGGCAACTGTTATGGTTGAGTTTCCTGATTGCCAGTTTCATCTTTTCCTGTTTGAATTAGATTTTCTTGCTTTCGACTTCCCCTCTTGCTGATTATTTGATCTTGATTGACTTAACTGAATATCTCCCTTCCTTACCGTATACTATATTTTCTTCACAAGCTCCCTAATTAATTAGAATTAGTATCATCTAGACATATAATTGTTGCCAGGAATTGGAATATATATAGGATTGGTGTCAAGCATGCTCTTGAGTCGTACATGATAATTACATGATTTGCCTTAAATATTACTCAGGTATAGTTGACCATCACCCATATTGGCGGTATTCCCTTGGTACCTCCTATTGTTGAATATTTGCTTAAGCTGAGATCATTCCGTGAAGTAAATTATTAGGCGAGATTGGTTATAGTTGTTTTCCCTTGCTGGGATAATTGGTTCCTTATCTATTGATTTAAATATTGTGAACCGTTGCTATAATTGTTATGTTTTCCCCTCGTTACATCGCTTTATTGTGCTTGGGTTTCCCTTCAGTGGTTACTTTTCATGAGTGAGTTTCTGCCACTATTATGGTTTAAGTTCTCATGTTGAACTGCTCGTCGTACTCTGCATTTTTGCCTTTTTGTTTGTGATGTGCCTTGGTTGCTTTCTCTCTGCTGCGCTGCATTGCATATTTACAGTGGGACTGCGGGCCGAGACCTGTGATCTTTCCCCTGTATTTCATTGCATATTTACAATGGGACTGCGGGCTGAGACCTGTGATCTTTCCCCTGTATTTTATTGCATATTTACAGTGGGACTGCGGGCTGAGACCTGTGATCTTTCCCCTGTATTTCATTGCATATTTACAGTGGGACTGCGGGCTGAGACCTGTGATCTTTCCCCTGCATTTCATGGCATATTTACAGTGGGACTGCGGGCTGAGACCTGTGATCTTTCCCCTGTATTTCATAGCATATTTACATTGGGACTGCGGGCCGAGACCTGTGATCTTTTCCCTGTATTTCATAGAATATTTACAGTGGGAGTGCGGGCTGAGACCTGTGATCTTTCCCCTTGTATTGCATTACATTGCATATTTACATTGGGACTGCGGGCCGAGACCTGAGATCTTTCCCTCTGCATTGCGTTTTGACAAGTATACACACACACACACACACACACACACACACACACATATATATATATATATATATATATATATAT
>ML267592.1:75445-85748 GCA_005239495.1 Nicotiana undulata
TTTTTAAGGAACTATGCTTAAAGGTTTCCTCTTTACAAATATATATATATATACACATACATTCATAAAATTTTTGTTCAAGGAAGAATTCCCTTCCCTATTTTCAAATCAATTATCATCTTAAGGTTTTCAATATAAAAATCACGATTTAAAGGTTTTCACTCAAACTTTTGACAGCTTTACTGAGTTTATTGGCTAAGGCCTGACGTGAATAAATTGATGCAGTGCTGAGTTGCCAGCGCTCTATCGGGTTATGATTTCTGACATTTGACTTGCGTTCCTTCTATTCTCTTTGCGCATATTTAATTATACGGTTCATTGACCGTAATTGCTGAATACCTTTCTGTATTACCCTATTGTACTGTTAACTTTATCGAAAAAAATCTTTAGATAAATATTACGTTTTCACCACTATTATAAATATGTCTTTTCACTTATTAGACCAGTGGGTGTCTGGACTAATCCTCATTACTACTTCATCGAGGTTAGTCTTCATACTTACTGGCCACCGCTGTGGTGTGCTCATACTACTCTTCTATGCATTTTTGTTTTGCATAGATCCAGGTATTGACTATTGCTAGCTATGTGGATCTTTGCTAAGGAGACTCTAGGTGAACCTGTTGCTGCGTTCGCAGGCTTCATAGTCACCTTCTTGTATTCAACTGTACTTATTATTTCTATACAATTGTACTTAGATTCTTGTCAGAAGGATTCGTAGAGCTTATGACTTGTATTTACCGGGTCTTGGGAAATTGTAAATTTTGTCAAGATTCCATATCGAGATTGTTACTTTTTTTATTATTATTGTTGTTGCTCAGTGAAATATTAGGCTTACCTAGTCCCTAAGATTAGGTGCCATCACGGCACCCAACGGAAGGCAATTTGGGTCGTGACACAATTGTTGGGGCGAGTGTATTAAAAGTGTTGGATTGCTTTTGATTTTATCATGGTACATAAAGACTGAGTTGGGTTGACAACGTTACGGTGTTTACATATATTCTGGTTGGTTTGTGAAATGATATGTGTTAAAGCTTACGAGCTATATGGTTTTCTGTTTGAAATTGTGGAAATAAAAGTATTGTGAAAGGCTTGGCCTGAATTGTGAAAGTCTCATAAATAAACTGATATGATAAGTCTGGTGGGAGCGGGTTGCACGCCGCAACAGGAGTAATAAGGGTGATATTTTTAGGGAGGAGCAATAAGGGTGGATAGGTGGGAGTGGGTTGCACGCCGCAACAAGGAGCGATAAGGGAGGACATTTATTTTTTTACTGTTTATAAATTAAAGGCTGGAACACTCATTGTTTTATTGTCATTATTTCATATTCTGCTCTTTCTATTATTTAAAGTGAACTTGTTTTGTTTACAGTTGTTGAGACATAAATATTGTGAAAGACTTTGACTTAAATTGTGAAAAATCTTTTTGATAAATAAAGAGATGTGATTGTCTTGTGGGATCGGGTTGCACGCCGCAACAAGGAATGATAAGGGTGGACAGGTGGGATCAGGTTGCACGATGCAACAGGAGTAATAAGGGTGATATTTATAGGGAGGAGCAATAAGGATGGACAGGTGGGAGCGGGTTGTGTGCCGCAACAAGGAGCGATAAGGGAGGACATTTATATTTTTACTGATTTTCAAAGAAAATAAAGATTTGAAAAGCGTAAATGTTTATTTTACTATTCTTCATATTTTTGGCACTATTTTTATTTAAATTTAAAGTTTGGAAACTCGAAAATTATTTGAGAATTGGTTATAGGTGAGGCCTGCAAAAGGCGGCTGAGTTATTTCATTGTTGTTGCAATACTTAATTATTTGTTTAGATTTCCTTTTTGCTTTATATTTATTGTATCAGTTATATTTTTCTTGTTCGTGTAGAATTGTTTTAGTGTGCTATTGTATATATTATTGTCACAGGTTATATGTTGTTAATGCCCCGCCGTAGCCTCGTCACTACTTCATCGAGGTTAGGATCGGCACTTACTCAGTACATGGGGTCGGTTGTACTGATACAACACTTTGCACTCTTTTGTGCAGATCCAGGTACTAGCCAGCAATAGAGATTTTTAGAACATCCATCTATTTTTTCGGAGACACGAGGTATATCTGCCGGCGTTCGCAGATCCCGAGAGTCTTCTCCTATTTTTATAAAACTGTTTTAGTATATTCAGAACAATTACACTATTTCTTTCAGCCCAGTATTTGTAGTATTCTTTAGTAGTTCGTGAACTGTGACACCAGACCCTGGGGTAGTTTTAAGTTATTTATATAATTAGTTCGTGGCTCGTTTTATTTAATTTCTTATTCGTCTATATTTGGAATTTCTCATTGAAAGTCAACAACTTAAGTTTATTTTATAATTGTTTATTATGTTTAAATGGAAATTCATAGGAAATAGTTAATCGAACTCTAACATTGGCTTGCCTAGAAAGTGTGGTGTTAGACGCCATCACGGTCCCTAAGGTTGGGGGAGTTTGGGTCGTGACAAGTTGGTATTAGAGAAATAGGTTACTTAGGTCTCACAATTCACGAAAAAACTTGGTAGAGTCTGAAGGATCAGTACGGGGACGTCTGTACTTATCTCTCAGAGGCTTTGAAGTAAAGAACAATTTCACTTCTATTCTGCTCTATTGTGCGAATTTATTCTACCATTGATGATTGAACTTGTCTATTCTTGTCCTCTCACAAATCTCGACAACATGCAAAGAGTTTTCAACTGGACAAGAGATGAAGCCCCAATGACAACTACGATTAGGGGAAAGACAGAAGCAGAGCTCAGTCTAAAGCTCGAACATCAGCACCTATTATACAGTCTCAAATGGATCTAGACGCCGAGGTTCTAGCTCAGTCGGTATCTAGTCCATATCCCAGAAAGAATTATAGCTACTCCTGTTTTGCATAACCAGGGAATAGTTGAAACCAACGGAGTTGATTTATATGAGCTGTGAAGTTTAACATTGTGAATTATAAGACATTGTGACCTATGGCTTCGTGCCAAGTGGGGAAGTCCACTGTCAAGGAATAGATTGCGGGGTCATGTGTTATATCAGTTTTGGCCTGGAATGTATAAGGCCTGAGAGTTTGCAAGAGATAAAGCTGGGACTAGAGATATGTCCGTCTCCTTAATAACCCTACACCTCAGTACCAAAGGAGTTATATAGCCAAATTTAAATCTACAGAAGGTTTACTCAGCGTGGAAGCCACGGTTGCGGATTTTGGGGTGCTCTAGAGGGAGTACGGTGGTTAACAAGCTTCTAGACTATATGGTTCGTGCCAAGGTTTATCTGTATAGAGCTCTACTTCTGGGTTCATTGTGCATCAATAGAGATGAGAGTTACCCCAAAAGAATGATGAAAAAGTATATGAATAAAAGGGGTAGCTCAGCAGTGTTGAGTTAACATAGTAAAAGAATAAATTGGTCGTCGGTGTTTGTGACAAGCCTACAAAGAGGATGACCAGCCAATACAACAACAATTACTTGACTCAGTTCTCATAAATGCTTTTGAAAGAGTTGTTTCTCGGACTCTCCATAATACATGGCGCATAAGGTTTGAACGGTTGCATCAGGTCATATGACGGTGTCATAATATGCTATCAGGTTCGATAAGTTAGCTCGTCATACTCCTACTTCGGTTCATATATCCAGAGAGCAAGTCCACAGACTCATTAAAGGACTCAATTATGATCATAAAAATTTGTATGCCTCAGGGCAGGTTGATACTTTATTTCGGCTAGTGGTATAAACTGTCCTAGACTTGGGAGAGTCATATTTCATCAGTGCACTCAGGTTATGTGCCCCATTGCAGTTACAACTCAACTACATGACCAGCTAGGGAAAAGGGGGTCGGAATGTCGAAGGTGGAGGTCAGATTTCTAGAGGTGGAGACACAGCATGTTGATATATTTGCTATGGTATGGGTGAGGTCGTTAAATTAAATGGTGTCATCACAAGAACAATCTTTAATTATTATAAAGTGATGATTTCCTGAACTTAATACCGTTATGCGTAACTAATAAAATTCTTCTAATATGCTCTACTCTCGGGTGAGCTTCGTAACTCAAAAATCTACTTATGTGACTACTTATATTGAGAAATTTTATGGAGATATCTATGTTTATCATTACGTTTTCTATTTTTGTTTAACGGAAAATATTTAAAAGAAGAAAGTGGAATATTTCGATTGGCACGATATGCATATTACTTGTGAGTCAGAATTGAGGACGAGATCCTCGCGTTTTAATATAATTTGGTATATTTAAACCGGGCTATGAGCCGCGGTTGAAGTTATGTAAGGATGAGACCATGTGAAGGAAATTCTTGTGCTTAAAGTCTCCCTAGTGAATTAAAACTCTACTATAGTACTGGTAGGGAGTCATACCTGTTAGGCTTATTCAACAATTATATATAAAATAATAATGATCATAATAATAAATGAATAAATAATCATAATAAAAGTAATACTAATAATAATTAAATAAATAAATAAATTAATTAATTAACTGTGTATAATTTGCCAAATCCGTGTCAGAATTATTGAGCTTTGACCTGTGAGGTATGTGCCGCCCATGTGGCATTAAATGAGTCACTTTAAGCTGGGTATATAATTATGAGGTCTTCATGAATCTCACCTCGTCATCAGTATTGTGAAGGTTGAAAGGGGATTATTGTTAACGTGAAGCTATTGATAATTTCGTAAATAGCTATGAACAACTATTAAGAAAATAGAGGCGGTGAGTATGGGCAGCCTTGCGTATATTCCAGTTGGTGAGAGACCATTAACTTCAATTATTCAGACAATGGCTAATCAGTTCATGAGGTTGAATATATCCCCCAGCAGTGTTCTAGCTTGCACAGTCGCTCGGTCTTCCCTAATTGAGCGTATTCGGGAGCGACAGGATGATGACCCACCTTTGGCGGTTCTTAGGGACACAGTATGGCACGGTGATGCCAAGAAGGTTATAGTTGGAGATGATGGTGTTTTGAGGATGCAAGGGTCGGTTATGTGTGCCTAATGTTGGTGGCATTCGTGAGTTGATCCTTGAGGGGGAGATCACAGTTCTAAGTATTCTATTGACCCAGGGGCAGCTAAAATGTACCAAGATTTGAGGCAACATTATTGGTGGAGAAGGATTAAAAAGGACATGGTGGCGTATATGGCTTGTTGCTTAAATTGTCAGCAGGTAAAATACGAGCATTCAGATGGCTCCTTATGAGGCATTCTATGATAGACGGTACAAATCGCCAGTCAGATGGTTTGAACCGAGAGAGGCTCGGTTGTTGGGTACAGACTTAGTTCAAGAGGCTTTAGTTAAGGTCAAGATTATTCAAGAGAGACTTCGTGCAGCTCAGTCTAGGCAAAAGAGTTATGCCGATCGTAAGGTTCGTGATGTGGCATTCATGGTTGGAGAAAGAGTATTGCTTCGTGTGTCGCCCATGAAGGGTGTTATTAGATTTGGAAGAAGGGTAAGTTGAGCCCTAGGTATATCGGGACGTTTGAGATTCTTGATAGAGTAGGGGAGGTAGCGTATAGACTGCGTTGCCTCCAGGGTTATCCTCAGTTCATCATGTATTCCAAGTGTCTATGCTCCGGGAATACCATGGTGACCTGTCACACGTGTTAGACTTCATCCCTGTCCAATTGGACAAAGACTTGACTTATGGGGAGGAGCCGGTAGCCATTTTATATCGGCAGGTTCGTCAGTTGAGGTCTAAGAGATATCCTTCAGTTCGAGTGCAGTGGAGAGGCCAACCCGTTGAGGCAGCTACTTGGGAGTCCGAGTCGGACATGCAGAGTAAATGTCCCACTTGTTGGCAAATCTAGGTAATCTTCTATGTCTGTTCGAGGACGAACGTTTGTTTTAGAGGTGGATATTGTGATGACCCAAGGGGTCATTTTATGAATTTAGACTCCGTTCTAGGCTTATTTGCCATAAAAAGATTTAATTTTAACCACATCGATTTACGTGCGCAGACGGGGCATGAAACCGGAAAGCTTTTATGTGAAAATATAAGAAATAATAATTCTTAGAGCCCCGAGGGCTCGGGTAAGTTTCAAATAGGTTTGGGTTGTGTTGCGCTCGTTCTTTCTTATGCTTCGACGTCGTTTCTTCAAGCATAAATGATATCATATTGAACAAATGAGCTCTGATTTCTATTTTGAATGAAGTATTAGATCCGTATTGTAATTACGGACCCGTAGCAAAAAGAATCATCGAATTTGGACATTGTATGAGGATTTTATGGGTATTTTACTAAGGTTGCCAAATTTTTCAAGTTAATTACGAAATTGCCCTGATGGCTAAAAATCTGCACTAATTGCAAATATTAAAACCTACATATCTCCTTCATTATAAGGCCAAATTGAGTGATTCAAAAGCCTAAATTAACTAAAACTTCACAAGGAATCTATTGGACACATAAAAATCGAGTTTCGAGATCGTTTGGCACGAAACAAAAGGCAGAATAGCTGACAGAAAAATATATATAAAACGGGCAGACTTCTTCTTCTTCAAATTTTTGAACCCCACAGCCCTAGGAATGCATTTCTTCACCAAATATCATCCCCAAGTCATAGATAATCAATTCTAAACTTTACTCTTTCAACTACCCATTGTTTTTCATCACTTTTAAACCAAAAACTAAGAATTTTCATGGTAAAAATTGAGGGTTTGGGTAAAATTAGGGAATTTTATAAAAATCGAATCTTTACCTCTAATTGAGGTCGGATTTCAAAATCAATTGTATGTTTGGGTTTGTGGGTGAATATGTAAACGTAATTTGGTCCGAACCCCGAGTTTAGACCAAGTGGGCCCGGGGTCGGGTTTTCACTTTTTTTGAGAAAACTTAGGGAAAATTATATTTTTCAATAAATTTAGTTCCTTTAGCATTAGTTAATGATATTAAGTTAATTGTGATTAGATTCGAGCAAGTTAGAGGTGAATTCAAAAGGAAAAGTAATAATTGAGCAGTGAGTGGCCTGCGAAATTGAGGTAAGTGTTTGGTCTAACTTTGACTTGAGGGAATAGGAATCCCCACTTGTTTGCTATGTGAAATGCATGGGTGTGGTGTATAGGTGAGGTGACGAGTATCTATGCACCACCCAATTTTCCTGTTAAGCATGATCCCTATCCCGTTCCCAACTTAATTGATTCTTGTCTTAATTGTTCTATGTCCATTATTGTTTCTATGACTACTTGATCTTGTTATTTTATTGTTAGTTATTGTTGTGGTTATTTTGGAAAGAGTGTTGGTTGTTTTAGCTGAATTCCTTGTGGTACAAAACGGTTAAGCGGTTTGGCATTGTTTTACAAATTATATATATGTATATGTTCATGTTGGTTCCATTGTTGATAATATTGAGGAAGTGATGAGGAATGCAGCTTAACTGTTTTATGATCGTTGAGGTTTACGTGGTTGTTGGGTTTCAATTGATTGTTGACAATTGTTGTGGCGAGTGTATATTCTGGTTGGTTTTATTGTGAAATGATATTGGTTAAAGCTTACGAGCTATACGGTTTTATGTTTGAAATTGTGGAAATAAAAGTATTGTGAAAGGCTTGGCCTGAATTGTGAAAGTCTCATAAATAAACTAATATGATATGTCTGGTGGGAGCGGGTTGCACGCCGCAACAAGGAGTAATAAGGGTGGACATGTGGGATCGGGTTGCACGCCGCAACAAGAGTAATAAGGGTAATATTTTTAGGGAGGAGCAATAAGGGAGGACAGGTGAGAGCGGGTTGCACACCGCAACAAGGAGCGATAAGGGAGGACATTTATATTTTTACTGTTTATAAATTAAAGGCTGGAACACTCATTGTTTTATTGTCATTATTTCATATTCTGCTCCTTCTATTATTTAAAGTGAACTTGTTTTGTTTACAGTTGTTGAGACATAAATATTGTGAAAGACTTTGACTTAAATTGTGAAAAATCATTTTTGTAAATAAAGAGATGTGACTGTCTGGTGGGATTGGGTTGCACGCCGCAACAAGGAGTGATAAAGGTGGACATGTGGGATCGGGCTGCACGCTGCAACAGGAGTAATAAGGGTGATATATTTATAGGGAGGAGCAATAAGGATGGACAGGTGGGAGCGGGTTGCGCGCCGCAACAAGGAGCGATAAGGGAGGACATTTATATTTTTACTGATTTTCAAAGAAAATAAAGATTTGCGAAGCTTAAATGTTTATTTTACTATTCTTCATATTTTTGGCACTATTTTTATTTAAAGTTAAAGTTTGGAAACTCGGAAATTATTTGAGAATTGGTTATAGGTGAGGCATGCAAAAGGCGACTGAGTTATTTCATTGTTGTTGCAATACTTAATTATTTGTTTAGATTTCCTTTTTGCTTTATATTTATTGTATCGGTTATATTTTTCTTGTTCGTGTAGAATTGTTTTAGTGTGCTACTGTATATATTATTGTCACATGTTATATGTTGTTAATGCCCTGCCGTAGCCTAGTCACTACTTCGTCGAGGTTAGGCTCGGCACTTACTCAGTACATGGGGTCGGTTGTACTAATACTACACTCTGCACTCTTTGTCACACCACTTTTTCCCCTCGGTAAGGTGGGATAAGAGAGTTTTTCCAATTAAAGTGACATTATTCGGATTTGGGATTTATGTTCATTTTTTCAAAGTCGACACCCGGATTTTTGACGATGCTACAGGACACCGTTTTGTTTTGAAAATCCCAAATCGAGGAAGTTTGACTCTGTTTTGATTTGTCTGCGACCAGAAATCCGAGTAGGGAATTCTGTTAACCCGGGAGAAGGTGTTAGGCATTCCCGAGTTCCGTGGTTCTAGCACGGTCTCTTAACTATTATTATTTGGCCTAAATCATCTTGATTATTTAAGTATTTTAGTCTATTGCATATTTAAACTCTTTCAAATTTGGCCGCATTTGATAAGTATGAATTTATCTTGAAAAAACAAGTCACGAGAACGTGCACTCGTTATGCTTTTGTACATATTACAATTACGCCACATGAAATGCACCCGTAATTGCGACACATGATTTTATTATAATTTGAAGTTTAAGACGGGGACATGAGTTGTCGCGCCCGAGTGTAGATTACGTAGTCAAGACTATGGTCATGACGGTTTTATAATGCCCATTTGTGGCGATGTTCAATTATTCCTTATGTTTTCTATTTGAAGGAGTATTTTAGTTTTAAAACCAATTAGGGCGTTTATGGATTTATCTCGAACAAGTCACGATGGCGTGCACTTGTTATTTTTTAGCACATGGCAAACACGTCACATGAAATGCACCCGTGGTTGCTATGTGCAATTTTATTAGTTGTTTTGAGTTAAGGGTTGGGGGCATGAGTTTACACTCCCGAGTGTAAATTATGGTTGTTTTGAAATAACATTTGATTGCTTATTAAATTCTAATCTAAAGATGTATTTTTCTTCTACCTAGAGGATATATTAGAGAATTATCCAAAATTGAATTCACTAATCCTAAAAGACGAGATACTTGGGCTATGACCGCATTTAGCCCCACGTTATTATTTAACTCTTGGGCCAGTCCTAGTTATGGCTAACTTATAGGGAGGTCACGAGTATAGGAAATTCAACTAAGTCTTAGTGATATTTAATTTTCAGTTTGATGAGTAAATAGGAAACATGGTAATCAAAATGCATATTCATTTTATGAACATAACACAACAGGTTTTCCAGTTTTTTCGTTTTTAGACAACTTAAACATGAATCTAAAACTGTGATGACCCAAAAGGTCATCCTGAGTAATTCCAGCTAAATCTGTGTTCCGAGGCCTCGAAAGCCTCCGTTAATATCACCTCAATATGCGTGCGCAGCCCGGGCAGGTAGCCGGGAAACTTCCATGTGAAAATTTGATAAAAATGGGATTTTTGAATTGAATAACTGAATAAAGTTGACTTTGGTCAACATTTTTGGTAAACGGATCTGGATCCGTGATGTGACGATCCCGGAGGGTCCGTAGGAAAATACGGGACTAGGGCGTATGCTCGGAATCGAATTCCGAGGCCCCAAGCCCGGGAAATGAATTTTTAAAGAAAATTGTTTTCTGAAAATAATAAAGGAATGTGAAAGTGAATAATTATGTGAAAACCTTGTTACCGGGCCCGTGTTATGGTACCGGAGCCCGGAACAGGTTTATTATATGTTCTTTGTCCTATTTGTGAGATTTGGTGTAAAACGGGTTTGCTTTGATTGGTTTCGGGACCAAGTGAGGAAAAAATGGAGTTAATGAACTTGTGGGGTTTCTAAAGAATTTGAAATGTGGCTTGAGAAGTGATTTTATGTTCCCGAGGT
>ML267593.1:0-19539 GCA_005239495.1 Nicotiana undulata
ATCTTTCAGAAACCCATGCCCACTGGCAAGCTGGCCAAGTGGCAAATCCTGCTGAGTGAGTTCAATATCGTCTATGTGACTCAGAAAGCAATCAAGGGACAGGCATTGGCAGATCATCTTGCCGAGATCCCTGTGGACGGAGAATACGAACCATTGAAAACGTATTTTCCCGATGAAGAAGTGTTGTTCATAGGAGAAGACATTGCAGAATCCTATGACGTTAGGAGAATGTTCTTTGACGCAACAGCAAATTTCAAAGGAATCGGTATTGGAGCTGTCCTGGTATCGAAAACTGGCCAACATTATCCGGTATCTGCTAAACTCAGATTTTCCCGCACTAACAATATGGCAGAGTCTGAAACTTGCATACTAGGGCTCAACATGGCCATCGACATGAATATTCAGGAGTTGCTGGTAATTGGTGACTCAAATTTGCTTATTCACCAAGTACAAGGAGAATGGGCTACCAAGAATTCCAAGAAACTGTCGTATCTGCACCATGTGCAGGAATTGAGAAAGAGGTTCACAAAGACAGAATTTTGGCACGTCTCGAGAATTCAGAACGAGTTTGCCGATGCAATGGCCACTTTATCATCTATGATACAACATCCAGATAAGAACTTCATTGATCCTATTCCAGTAAAGATCCATAGCCGGCCAGCATATTGTGCCCATGTTGAAGAAGAAGCATACGGAAAACCATGGTTCCACGACATCAAGGAATACTTGGCAAAGGGAGAGTACCCAGAGCATGCAAATCATACCTAGAAATGCACTCTTCAAAGATTGTCCAATAGTTTCTTTCACATCGGAGGAACCCTATACAGAAGAACTCCTGACTTGGGATTACAAAGATGTGTTGACGCAAAGGAAGCTTCCAAACTACTCGAGGAAATACATGTTGGAACTTGTGGCCCACATATGAATAGTTTTGTCTTGGCAAAGAAGATACTCAGAGCCGGTTATTTCTGGATGTCCATTGAAACGGACTGCATCCTGTATGTCCGAAAATGCTACCAATGTCAGTTACATGCGGATATGATAAGGGTACCCCCAAACGAGCTCAATGCAACAAGCTCACCATGGTCGTTCGCCGCTTGGGGAATGGATGTCATTGGACCGATCGATCCTACCGCCTCAAACGGGCACCGCTTCATCTTGGTAGCTATTGATTATTTAACCAAATGGGTCGAAGCAGCATCTTACAAAGCAGTAACTAAGAAAGTCGTGGCATATTTTATCCGCGACCGTATTGTTTGTCGATTCAGAGTTCCAGAGTGAATCATCACCGACAACGAATCCAATCTCAACAGTGATCTGATGAAAGCCATGTGCGAGACTTTCAAAATCAAGCACAGGAGTTCTACATCCTATAGACCTCAGATGAATGGAGTTGTAGAAGCCGCCAACAAGAACATCAAGAAGATATTGAGAAAGTTGATAGAAAAACATAAACAGTGGCACGGAAAGCTATCATTTGCCTTACTAGGATACCGCACCACAGTCCGTACATCAACTAGGGAAACTCCTTACTTACTGGTTTATGGTACGGAAGCTGTTATTCCCGCCGAAGTAGAGATCCCTTCCTTAAGAATCATACAAGAAGCTGAACTCAGTGATGAAGAATGGATAAGGAGCCGTTATGATCAGCTAGCTCTCATAGACGGGAAAAGAATGAATGTAGTATGTCACGGACAACTTTATCAGAACAGGATGTCCAAAGCCTTCAACAAAAGAGTCAAGCAAAGATAGTTCACACCGAGGCAACTGGTGTTAAAGAAGATCTTTCCACATCAAGATAAAGCCAAAGGAAAATTCTCTCCCAACTGGAAAGGTCCGTATATGGTTCACCGAGTGTTGACAGGAGGAGCTCTTATACTTGCATAAATAGACAGAGAAGTCTGGCCAAAACCAATCAATTTAGATGCAGTCAAGCACTACTATGTGTAATTCTTTGTGCTTTTCTCAAATGATTTAAATTGAACTACGCCTGACCTGATTCCCGTTTAAGAGGGGATACATAGGCAACCCTATAGGTTCGATCACAATTCAAGAAAAATCTTATTTCCCCCGCAATTGGAAACTGGGGCAGAATTTTGAGGAGGGCCCTCAAAATTCTGTAGCATGAGAGGTTGCAATGTCTCGGACCGGTCACAGTCGTCGGTTCATCTGGATTTCTTAAAATATATTCTTACTATGTCTTTACAAAATCATGCATGCTTGCTTGTAAAATAGCTCTATTTAGCAAGTGCTACCCCGATGACTTGAACAGGATCATCAGACCAAGCAGAGCAAGCCAAGCAAAGCCAGCAGGAACACGAATCAACCTTCCACATCTACAGAACTCACGATTTTTGTTTGGATGTAGGAACAAAGATAAACACGCTTGAAGTCACAATTATCAAAAATAATTTCCATCGTCGAAATTTTCTATCAGCACAAATAATAAACATGCTTCGTAGTCACAATTCTCACAACAATCGCAATGTCGAAATCTGCTGCCAACTAAGAAATCCTGCTACCATTTATTCTTCTGCATAAGGCTAAGCTCTGCCTTCATCTTGCATGGGACTAAGCTCTGTCCCACATTTTTCATGAGGTTAAGTTCTACCTCCACTCTGCATAAGGCTAAGCTCTGCCTTACTCTTACATGGGACTAAGATCTATCTCCATCTTGCATGAGGTTAAGCTCTACCTCCACATTTGCATAAGGCTAATCTCTGCCTTCCCTTGCACAAGGCTAATCTCTGCCTTCATTCGCATAAGGCTAATCGTTGCCTTCCCCTGCATGAGACTAAGCTCTGTCTCCATCTTGCATGAGGTTAAGCTCTACCTCCATATTTTAATAAGGCTAATCTGTGCCTTCCATTTTCATAAGGTTAATCTCTGCCTTCCCTTGCAAAAGGCTAATTTCTTCCCTTCATTCTCATGAGGCTAAGCTCTGCCTCCACCTGCATGAGGCTAATCTCTTCCTTCCCTTGCATAAGGCTAATCTTTTCCTTCACTCGCATGAGACTAATCTCTGCCTTCCCCTGCATGAGGCTAAGTTCTGCCTCCATCTGCATAAGGCTAATCTCTGCCTTTATTTGCATGAGACTAAGCTCTGTCTCCACACCTGCATGAGGCTAAGATCTACCTACAATTTACTTTTCACCGAGACTAAGCGTTGTCTCTCAAGTATTATCCACTTTGCTCCTCTTTCGGGCTAAGATCTGCCCTCTAATTCTCAAGTCTAAGCCTTGTCTTGTCAACATCATGTTATTGCTTTCATGGGATTAAATATCGCCAACCTGTCCAAAGACGCCATAGTCTAACATCATCATCCTCATAGCCGGAAGACACCATGTCATGGTCTGAGGATCTCTCTCAGATTTGAATATCATTATACAAAGGCGTCATAGTTCGGAGGCACCATCTTCATAGCCCGAGAACATCATTTCATGGCCTGTGAATCTCTCATAAAACAATTCATGGCCCAGGACATCATGGTCTAAGGACGTCATCCCTAACCGTCCGAAGACAACTTTCATAGTCCAAAGGGAACTTGCATCATGTTTAATTTTTTGCACAATATATGCTTGTAGTACTCTTATTTGCAGGTGACCCTGCAACCAACTAGTATCCCAGCAGGAGCAATCCCTCTCCAGCTCCCTCAATTATACCAAACCTGACCTCTCCCGCAAACCATTCTTCACCCATCCCTAGATATTGTGTTCGTTCTTGCAATGACTTCACCGGCATATCTCGCCGATGAATCTGGAACTACATACGACCAGATTCCAGGGATATGCAGGCAGCTCAGAAGCCATGGTGCGACCTAAATCTCTCTAACCGCTTCGCTCGGTCATAATTGGCCATCACATCTTCACGCGACAACTCTTTCATCCTTTCCGGGTAAAGAGGGGCAGCTGTTGATACCCATTTTGTTTCCCAAATATTTTTTAATTGCATATATACCTTCAAAATCATGCATTAATTCCAATTGGTATTTTTCTACATTTTTATAAATTTGTCTAGTAGTTTATTTCCAATAAATGATTATAAAATTGCATCACAAGTGATTTCAAAAATATTTCTTGGTTTAATTTATTGTCTATGGTCCTATTAAGACCAAATTATTTCATAAATATCATATTTGGCACCTTTTGGCTATAATTGCAATAACTTTGCAATTATAGCCCACGCATATAATTTTGTACTATTTTTACCAGAAATTAGTCTTTTGTATTTTGAAATACCAAATAATCATTTTTGAAATATTTCTATGCATTAGATTCATTTTTATAATTAGTAATTACTTTATCAAATTATCTTGGTAATCTATTGAATCAGCCCAAATCACCAAATTACACTAGCCCAAAGACCCAAGCCCAATTCCTAAATCCTACCCGGCCCAATCCTCCCAAATCGTGGTCGTTGATCATTTTTTATCAACGGTCCAGGTTTTTTCTTTCCTTAATTAACCTAATGACCTACCCCCAAACCCCTCATTCTCTCCTCTCACACCCGCCGTCACCCCTCTCCTTCTCTCTCAAACCCCCTCTACCCTAACCCTAATCTCCCTCGCCGTGTTCGCTTGTCGTCAACTATGGTGGCTAACAGCCACTCCCAGCCTTAATTTCTCTCCTATGACCGGGATTCATGCTGTCTTTGAGGTCCTCAAGGGACCAGTGGCCGATCCGCTCACCCCTAGGCCTGTTCTCACCGTCCTCAGGCTACCATGGCTCGATTGAGTAAGATCGTCCTATTTTCTTGTTAGACCTAAGGTTTCTAAGTCGGTCTCTCTATCTCTGAGTTGTTTTTCTCGAAACCTTACTTCCCTCTCCTAAACCTCTTAGATCTTTAATAGATCTGGAAATATTTGAACTAATTTGCTTGTTTTATGAAAACCTCCCAATTTTTCAAAACGTCACTTCATTTTCTTAATTAGGGTTTCTGGAACTTTCTTCTAACCGATTTTTCTCTGATTTTTAAGTGTCATTCTCTGATTCTCATATGTTTAAACAACTTTTGCTAAGTTTCCTTTTAACCCTAACTGGTTATGTTAAAAAAAAACCTATTTTTTCAACACTATGTTAGAATTCTGAGTTCATCCTTGCTTGTTTGTTATACGACTCTGCTATATGTGTTCGATTCTCATGAATATGCTTCGATTAATTAGAGTATTTTATGATTTTCACCCTAGTAAAATCTTATTAGGTTTTTCAATTTGGTTCTTTCTATTTTTTCTCCGCTTATTTGTTTATTCATGAAAATTTATATTATTTCCCTTAAAATCAGTACTATTTTGATTATTGAATCCTTGATTTACTGTGTTGATACTCCTTACTGATTTTCGGCTACTTTTTCCTATTCTTTACAACCTTTAAATTATTCTTTTTACCTTATGATCTGATTGTCTGCATTATTAATTGATTCTTACTGCTATTTCCTTGATTAGAGCTTTATGTATCTATCCCTAATTACCTATTTTATACATATACTGTTTGAATTCTTTCCTTATTGTTTTCTGTTCTTTACTGTTGGTAATTCACTCCCTTAATTAAGAGAAGATTGGACTGATTTTCTTCTTAATTGATTCTATAGTTCTATAATTACTGAACAATTTGATTCATGCCTTATTTACTTAGCTTTCAAACTGCTATATATATGTTATCTTCTACTCTCATTAGGGAGGAACATTAGTTCACAAAACCCTCTCTTACACTTAACACTTTTATGCTCTTTCTTGTTACTTGTTGTTATTAATAAACTAGTCGGTTGTAAGCAAAGGCTAATTATTGCACTCTACTGCTCTACACTTAATGTCTACTCTGCTTAACTGGTATGTTCTGATTTAAATCCAAGTTCCAAACCTTATGTGTTTTCTTGCTGCTTTAGTTTACTAGTTACCAATCTATTTCTCACTATTATTTGACTTTTCAATATGTAATTAACATGTTTAAATCACTGTTAGTTCTGTCCTAATTCAACTTATGATCAGCATGTTATGAACCTGTCCATTCCTTTGTAGTATGTCTCAGACTGCCTCTGCTCTATTTATGTATGTTTGGATGATTGACTGCTTGTTACCTAGCTTCAGGTATGCACCTGGGTTTTTTTTTTCAAATCAATTTATTACCCTAAGTTGTTCTGACTCTATACTTAACTATGTTTAGTACCACTATGCCCTAACTGTTTGTTCTGAAGTTCATACACCTGTGCTATGTATGTATTATTAGCTACCCCCTAAATCCCATAAACTCCCTAAAAGCTTTTGTGCTTCAGTTAGTTATGTGCTTCACCATGTGTGTTGTATCTGTCCCCAATTCCCAATTATCCCTGTGTGAAGGACTGTTGTTTGAGTGTTGTTGAACCTGTTTGCTCTGTAGTTGATCTACTGTTTGTTTGATTACACTATTCCTGTTCAAACTATGTTACTACTAATCATCTCCTATTTTTATAATACTACTTTACTTAAATGAGTCATTTTCAATATTGTTTTCGTATCAAAACCTTTTTTTTCAAAACTATGTCAAGCACTCTCACTCTACTCTTAATCCCCTAGGATCTGCCCCTTGGGATCCCTACGAGATCCCTCTGAACTCTAACACACTGGGGCTGGCCCTTCCACACTGCACTTACTCAGTTCCTGTTATGAAACTCTGGGTGTGAGACTGCCTGGGATCCTTGAGGTCCTTAGGGAACTCTAACACACCCGGACATGAGAATGGCTATGAAACTTTGGGCATCTAAGGGTATGGAAGATCTGGTATCCTCTGGATATACTTGGGCTTGCTTCAGGCTCCATATAGTTTTAACGTCTTCTTCTTTTTTTATTGATTTATGTAATTCATTCAGCTGCTGGTTTGTAAAAATTATTATAAACAAATATTGGGGATGGCTAGTGAAATGGGGGGAGGGTAGCTATATAATCCTATTAATGTCATTGGGTAGAAAGCATGTCATAGGCTTTACATTCCTTATATCTGCATTAGAATCCATGTTTAGGACTAATATGTTCATCCAAATCATGCCAGAAACGCACTAGATACCATGTTCCTAGGATTTCATATTTACTGTTTCAGCATCTCACCTGTCACGAATCCATGTTTTATGCTTATCACTTAGATATCCTGCTTCTAGGACAATAAACAACGCTAATATAAAAGTTGTTACTCTTGTGCATTCATAAAACATATTTTAACTATTCTATAACTCTTGTCTACATTTAGAAATCATGCCTTAGGAATTCCGTCTTAACAATTCTGCCATTTGTATGTGCATATTAGATACCATGCTCTAGGGCACTATTCGCATTTGTTTAAGACACCTAATTTAACTACCGGTTCATGAAAAGGTATAAAACAATCTCACATTGTGATGTTTTCTTAATAAAACTGGTAACAATCTCTGCATTCTCAGATTCGTATCACCTAGAACAGCATGCTTTTAGGTAAAACAACTTCTGAACTTTCTAATAATTCTGGTAACTGTTATTATGCACAGTCCCACGCCTAGGCAAGCCTTAGGTAATCAATCTCTATAAAACTGAAAAACTATTTTGATTGTGTTTACTGTTTAAAGACTCACAGGTTTGAACTCCGTAGGCAAACTGGTAGGACTCTTCCGTTGAGTTCGTAAAAAACAAAGTTTCATGTTTCTGTGCATTGATACTCACTTAGATATCTTGTTTAGGATCCTTTCTAATAAAACTGCCTCTTGTTTGTGTTTGAGACGTGCTGCTTATGTGCATTACGTGTGGAGGTAAATCTGAGCCTCTTAACTGCCTTCCTACATTTATCTCTTAGTCCTATTTGTTCTTGCATGTCGCTTAGAAATTTATCCATTTAAAAGCTTAGGGGTTTGTCTAGAACCGCCTATATCTAGAGGTCCTAAATTCCTCAGGGACCAAAAGGAAGGGACGGGTAACAGCACGCCTAGAGCTCGCTTAATAACCGCTAAGGGGTGGGGTAAAAGGGTAGAAAAGGATATGATGACCAGTGCGCTATTGCCACGTGTATCCCCTCACTGAGGAGTGATTATCAAGCATTGCATTGATGTGATCCTATAGGATAAACAACTTAGGACTTCCCCCCATCCTTTACACATGTGTGCTTAGACTGTGGATCTTTTAAACTTTATCACATATGTGTGCTTAGACTGTAATTCTTTCAAACCTTTATTTACATATGTGTGCTTAGACTGCCTATTTGCTACTTGTTTAATTCACAAAGTCCGTTTGGCCGGGAACCACAGTTGTGGACTTTGAGGGGTGCCTAACACCTTCCCCTTGAAGTAATTTCAAGCCTTTACCCAATCTCTTGTCATTCATTCTGTGTTATAAGTGACCCTTAGTAGGTGCCCTAACGCACCTTAATTCGTTAGGTGGCAACTCTTCAAATCCTTCACATCCCTGGTAATGTCAAAAACCCTGACTGATTCGAAAGGAGAGGAAAGAGGGGGAGCAACACTTGTTAGCCGCAGATACTGGTTTCATCTTCTCGTCTTCTGGATCAAGGCGGGATATACAGAACGGATGACTCCAATCTCGTCCTAAGCAGTCCACGTCTTCTCCACTTCTATCCCTATATGTATACTCTAAGGCTTAGTATTTAGTCTTGGCTAGTTCTTTTGCTGACTCTGACCTAGATCTTGTTGCCAGTTAGTCGCAGATGCTGGTTTCATCTTCTCGTCTTTTGGATCAAGGCGGGATATACAGAACAGATGACTCCAATATCGTCCTGAGCAGTCCACGTCTTCTCCACTTCTATACTTTGGGTTTGACCTTCTCTTTCTTTCTTTTATTCAATGTCCTAAATTGTAATCTGCGCAAAATCAAGAACAACGAACGAAATTTTCTTCCCTAGTTTTCACTAGGAAAATTTTGCGAGTTATTGTAAAAAATAAAATCTATACTAATTCATTATTGAAAGCAATGAAAGATCGGGAATGGTGCACCTGAGGTGAATGTAGACTAGGGAGTGGAGACCCTATGTCTATTGTGAAGTCAACTAGGGATTGGAAACCCTAGGTTGGAAAGTCATCAACTAGGGAGTGGGACCCTATGTTGGGAAAACCCATCAGGTTATGCTGGCGTCAACTAGGAAGTGGGACCCTATATTGGAAAAATCACCAGGTTATGCTGGCGTCAACTAGGGAGCGGGACTCTATGTTGGAAAAGCCATCGGGTTATGCCGGCATCAACTAGGGAGTGGGACCCTAAGTTGGAAAAGTCATCGGGTTATGTCAGCATCAACTAAGGAATGGGATCCTAAGTTGGAAACGTCATCAGGTATGACGGCATCAACTAGGGAGTGGGACCCTATGTTGGGAAAACCCATCAGGTTATGCTGGCGTCAACTAGGGAGCGGGACTCTATGTTGGAAAAGCCATCGGGTTATGCCGGCATCAACTAGGGAGTGGGACCCTAAGTTGGAAAAGTCATCGGGTTATGACGGCATCAACCAGGGAATGGGACCCTAAGTTGAAAACGTCATCGGGTTATGTCGGCATCAACTAAGGAATGGGATCCTAAGTTGGAAAAGTCATCGGGTTATGTCAGCATCAACTAAGGAATGGGATCCTAAGTTGGAAAAGTCATTGGGTTATGCCGGTATCAACTATGGGATGGGATCCTAAGTTGGAAACGTCATCAGGTTATGACGGCATCAACTAAGGAGTGGGATCCTAAGTTGGAAAAGTCATCGGGTTATGTCGGCATCAACTAAGGAGTGGGATCCTAAGTTGGAAAAATCATCGGGTTATGTCGGCATCAATTAGGGAATGGTATCCTAAGTTGGAAAAGTCATCGGGTAATGACGGCATCAACTAGGGAATGGGATCCTAAGTTGGAAAAATCATCGCGTTATGCCGACATGAACTAAGGAGTGGGATCCTAAGTTGGAAAAATCATCGGGTTATGCCGGCATCAACTAAGGAGTGGGATCCTAAGTTGGAAAAGTCATCGGGTTTTGCCGGCATCAACTAAGGAGTGGGATCCTAAGTTGGAAAAATCATAGAGTTATGTCGGCATCAACTAAGGAGAAGGATCCTAAGTTGGAAAAGTAATCGGGTTATGCCGGCATCAACTAGGGAGTGGGATCCTAAGTTAGAAAAGTCATCGGGTTATGCTGGCATCAACTAAGGAGTGTGATCCTAAGTTGTAAAAGTCATTGGGTTATGCCGGCATCAACTAGGGAGTGGGATCCTAAGTTGGAAAAGTCATCGGGTTATGCTGCATCAACTAGGGAGTGGGACCCTATGTTGGAAAAGGTGTAGCTAGGGATTAGAGGCCCTATACTACTTTAGGTTTGAATTTTTTTCAACATCATTTCTTCTTTTTATTTTTAATTATTGTCAGAGAATGAGTTAATGCGGGAAAGAACTTTAGAGGAAACTTTCCTTTTTGGGGTTGTTGCTGCAAAGTCGCTTCTAGCCCTTACGCAGTTTCTTTTTGGTTGAACCTGCTTCTTGCAAGGTTGCTTTCGGGTTACACCTGTTGCCTTCAAACAAAGAACAATTGTCAGTTTGAAACGGTGGTTGGTTTTGCGGCCTTGAATATTTCAACTTGCTTGATCCCGGCGCATTCTTTTCACAAAGATCTCAACCGCTTGCTTGCTTGCTGGGGATTGGTTTCATATCTAACCCCAGAGACCTTGGCTTTTCCAGATTTTTCCATAGCTATCGGTCGCGTGGGACCCAATATTTTTGACTTTATTTTGCCTTTGTAGGTCTTTCAATTCTGACTTGTTTTTTTTTCATTTGTTTTCCTGTTGGCCTTTCGGAGCATTGGGGGAATTTTGGCTCCTCCATTTTGCTGCAACGGCTAGTCGCGTGGGACTTAACCTTTCCCAACTTTATTTTTCCTTCATTGGCCTTTCATTTTAGCACTTCTTTCAATTTTGATTTCAAAGCATTTGGGGTTTTTCGGACCTTGCCGAAGCGGTTAGCCACGTGGAACTCAACCTTTTCAACTTCATTTGCCTTCATGGGCACTTTAATTTGATTTTCTCCTTCCAAGAGTTTTGAGTTTGAAGCACCAACCCCTATGGCCGACATCGACTTGATTCCCTTGACGAGGTTTTGTGCCTTTTGCATATTAGCCCATGTCAAATGAGAGCCCTGTAAATCAGTTTTGCCATCCTTTTTTTATCTTAGGAACAGTGTTAGACCGAAAGGGATTGAAAGAAAATAAACAAAGGTACAGAAAAAATGAATTTTGACAAGAAATATCCCTTTCGGGGGAAGAAAAGAAGGACTTATCTGTAGTGTATGCAGCCTTCAATGAACATGACATGCCTCTTGGACTGGATGCCCAATTTATGCAAACTGTCTAACTCTCGGAAATTCATCACAACTATTACCTCGAGATTGAGAAACCTTACCCCGGACCATGTCCATGTCAGTGACCCATTATCCTTTTTCGATCAGTGGTGCCCTTTTGCAAGTTTTCACCGACTAACCTCTCTCATTTCTCTTCTCACCATCGCCTTGTAGTGCTCTTTGCGAGTTTTCACTAACAAGACTCTCTCATTTTCAATTTCTCTGCTTACCGTCGCCTCATGGTGCCCATGTGGGTTTTCACCGATGAGACTCTCTCATTTTATTTCTCTCATTTGGTTTGGATCATATCCAAGTAACTGTATCCTCCAAATTTGGGCATCTTTACCGATTTATCGGAAGGACTTGAACCGAATTTGGGGTAAAATAATGTTAATTGAATTACAACTTTGTAACCTTTCAAGCGGAACCATTGTTGAACCATTATAACTGTTGCCCCAGTTTAAACTTTGTGAAAATGTGGAATTTTATTTTGATGTGACTGAACCCCAGAGTGAGGCTGCCTACGTATCCTTTCGGAATCAAGTCGAACGTAGTTCAGGGAAACATTTTTGTTTTGATTTTTTATTTTTATTTTCTTTTGATGAGATGATGATTATTATTATTATTATTATTATTATTATTATTATTATTATTATTATTATTATTATTATTATTATTATTATTATTATTGATGATTTTGTTTCCAAGGAGGGTGATGAAAGAAGAATAAACGGCTCAAAAGGGTTTACAAAAGTTGATAGTGTTTGGGGTAGCGAGAATGAAAGCCTTCGTCATCTCAATCGGAGAACATCAAAACCGCGAAAAGGTCAAACATAATACTTTTTGACTGCATCTGCATTGACAGCCGTTTTGGGGTCATTTCCTTCGATGTCTCCTAAGTATAATGCCTCTTTTGGTAACAATTTCCTTATAATGTATGGACCTTTCCAATTTGGGGCGAATTTTCCTTTCGCCTCTTCGTGATGTGGGGGGATACGTCTTAGGACGAATTTCCCCACTAAGAAGTTCATAAGCCGTACTTTCTTGTTATAGGCGCGGGCCATTCTTTGTTGGTACAACTGCCCGTGACAAACTGCGGCCATTCTTTTCTCATCAATCATAGTTAATTGTTCCAGTCAGGTTTTGACCCATTCATCATCCTCAGTTTCAGCTTCAACAATGATCTGAAGAGAGGGACTTTCAACTTCTGGGGGTATTACGGCTTCAGTTCCATAAACCAATAAATAAGGCGTGGCCCCAACTGATTTACGCACGGTCGTGCGATATATTAATAATGTGAAAGGCAACTTCCTGTGCCATTGCCTAGAACTTTGAATCATTTTTCTGAGGATTTGCTTGATGTTTTTATTTGCTGCTTCAATGGCGTCATTGGCTTTGGGTCGGTAAGGGGTGGAATTACGATGTGTGATTTTAAACTGTTCACACACCTCCCTCATCAAATGACTGTTTAGATTTTCAGTGTTGTCAGTAATGATAGTTATTGGAATACCAAAATGACAGATAATGTTGGAATGCATGAAGTCCACCACTGCTTTCTTAGTGACGGCTTTGAAAGTGACCGCTTCAACCCATTTTTTGAAATGGTCGATGGCAACCAAGATAAATATGTGTACATTCGAAGCTTTCGGCTCGATTGGCCCAATGACATCCATTCCCCAAGCAACGAACGGCCAAGGTGCTGACATAGGATGCAACTTTGAGGATGCTGCATGAATTAAGTCACCGTGTATCTGACACTGATGGCACTTTCGAACAAAACTGCAACAATCTTTTTCCATGGTCATCCAGTAATATCCTGCCGGCAGGATTTTCTTCGCAAGGATATATCCGTTCATATGGAGTGTTTAACCAAAGAATGAGATCCCTTGACTAAAGCTTATTTTTAGGAATGAACACGGGTTTCTGATAATCAGGGAAATAATGTTAAATAAAAAAGGAGTAAGTAAATAGACAATAGTATGATGCACAAAAAAATAAAGAGTATTGTATTTGTAATCCATGCCCTTTACAAGTTAACTTATATTCCCTTATATAGGGAATTCTTCAGTATAACGTCTACCTCTTGCAATGATAACACATTAATGTAATATTACAGTGAATAACCGTAACTGTTGCGTGAAGGTTGTGTAACGTGTGGATCATTAATTGAAGACCTTTGAATCTGCCGTCCGGATTCATTCTTACCGTGTCTCTTCTTTATCTCAATCAAGTTGAGTTTTCCGTAGCTGATTACTTCGTAGGTATATAGTGTCGTGCCTCTTTGCCTCGCGCCTCCTTATAGAATCATGTCCAGCTATCATGTTTTCCTTGTTCCACGTAACTGGATGAATCATCAAGAATTACCATACGTGTGAAGCTCTTTTTTACCAATACAGATAGTCCCCCCACTTACCATTTATTTATCGATTAATATTTGGTAAGTGGATACGCATTTATGGCAGGAATATTTTACCGCCGCTTTACTTCGAAACATTGTATCCTTCTCTGAACATAGGCGTAGCTTGTCACTTCTATTTAATGCTTAATACACGTGTCACCTTCGAGTTGGTTCTGCAATTACTCGGCGCCTTTTAGGGCTTTTTGCGGCTGCATCAGTCACGATGTGACATCTTCAATTATGACTTTCACATCAATGTTTTTTCCCATTTTTGACGGTTATCTTCGAGTATAAATACCCTTTTTTCCTTTCTTTACTTTCACGAAAAACGTTTATTCTTTGTTTGTGAAGAACCTTTTCCCTTGTCTTCGTAAATATGTCTTCATCGAACCAACTTAAAGGAGTGATAAATATGGATGATTTGACCCCTTCTTCTGCTCCGACGTAGAGCCGAGAGGTGTAGACTGAGGAGTTTAGGTTCTACTCCTTTAAGAGGTTCTTCTTCTTCCCAAATTACTTCTCCTCCTTCTGCTAGGTCTTTAGTTTTTCCAAGAGCTAGGTCTTCCAGGTCTTTGACTAGGGGTAGAGTACATCATGAACCCTTACGCGAACCACGAGTGGATGAAATTATTCCTGATGAGTTAACATTCTCTAGGGATAGTCAGGTCCTTGTTGATCAGTCATTATCCCTTGATAGTGCTGATAGGTACCCTACCCTTATTACCGAAGATTCAGTTCCCCTTGTTCGCAGGGAATGTTCTTGGAAGTCTGATTTCCCTATCATTATTTCGAATAGAAACCAAGGAATAACGTCTTACAAGACGGGATATTCTTTCGTTTATACCTACCCTTTTACTTTAGGGTTTAAACCTCCTATTGATCCAGTCATCATCGAATTCTGTCGTTTCTTCAAAACTTTCTTAGGAAAAGTCGATCCTCTTGTGTGGCGGGTTGTGGCGTGTCTCTGGTGTTTAGCTACTTTAGCCTCGGTTCCTTTCACCTTTAATCATCTCATTAATCTTTATTCTCCTGCCTTATTTCGTCAAGGGATTTTTACTCTGGCTGCCAGGAGTAAAAGAGTGTTGGTAACCCCTGATGACGATAAGGATAGAGGTTGGTACCTTCGGTACGTTGCTACGCCTACTGCTGGTTTAGTGGGTGAAGAAAATATTCCCTTCCCCGAGAAGTGGAATCGTGCACGTGAGTACATTTTAGCTCACATTTGTTATTTTTCTTCTTTTTGCTTTAAGTGTTTTATTAACACCCTAGTTGTTTCATCTTCTTTCAGCAATCATGGGTATTGTTGAGAATGTCTCCGGTATCCGTGATTGGGTAGAAAAGTTATTTTAGATTGCTCCGTTGGAGGAAAGGTCTTGGAAGTACTTCTCCGGGAAGTACGATTGGACAGTGAAAACTCAAGGTAAGTGAAGCTTTTTTCGTTTCTTTCCTTGCTCGAATCTCTTTCTTGTTTTAACCCTTTATTTTTTATAGGGTTTCCTATCCGTGGAGTGTCTGCTGCATCTATTTCCTAAATGTCCCTGGCTCAGGCCCAGGAAATTATTTCAGGATCTTCGTCTTCGAAGAGAAAGGCTGGTGGAACTAGGGCCTCGGAAGAGGAGGACATTTTGGTGCAAAGGTCGCGTAGAAGGAGGGTGATTTCAGACGATGAGTCTACGACCTGGATGTGCCTTCCGTACCTGAAGTTAGACCTTCTTCCTCTGAGGATGCTTCTCTCTCTCCTACGCATGATTTTGTGGATCATTTGTTCCGTGAAGGCTTTAGCCCCGCTGTTAATGAAGTTCCCTTGGCTGTTTTTCCTCCTTCTTTTAGGGAAGTTCCTTCATCTGCTCCTGTTTTTTCATCCGCTCCCTTGGCTATTACTGCTCCCGTTACTACTTTGCCCATGGCATTTTCAGCTCCTCAGACTTCATTGCCCGTGGCTTCTTCATCTCAGCCTGCTTCCGTGCCTCCTCCCGTTAGAGAAGTAGGGTCTTCCAGCATAGAGATGAGGCAAGTGCTAATCGAAGTCCCGGCTACTGGGAGCCTTTTTAAGAAATCCGGCCAGCCTGATGTGTGGCTGAAGCCCTTGATAGGCCCCATAGAGAGGTCCAAGCTGGATAGCCATAGTTCTCTTTCCTGGGCTAATGAGATCGTGCATTCCTCTTTGAAGGTAAAGTGCATTCTTTTGCATTTCATTCTTGTACATGTAATTGTTGTATCTAATTGATTTCCTCTTTGTAGATCAATCTTATAGTCACGGAGCTTATGAGGAGGGTTTCTAATGCGGAGCAGGAAATAAAAGAGTGGAAGGCTGAAGCGGGTAACTGGAAGGGACAATATGACAGCCTGAGGCTTGACACGGAAGCCTTAGAAGAAGAAAAACGCACTTGGAGCGGAAGATGAGAGTCATGGCAGTGGAGTTGGGAGTGGAGAAGGCTTCTTCTAACCACGCGGACAAAGATAAGAGAATCCTTGAGTCTTCATTTGCCGAACAGTTATCCCGTGCCTCAGAAGAAGCTAGGAGTTTAAAAGCCTTGCTGGATTAGAAAGAGGAGTACTCAAGCAAGCTTGTGCAGTCTCTGACTCAGAGCCAGGAGGACCTTCGCAATGCCTTGGACAAAATTTGATTCCTGGAGAGGTCTGTTGCACCTTTAAGGGCCGCCAAAGATGTTGTTGAGGCTGAGAGGGACAGGCTGAGAGCTGAGATCATGATATGGGAGAATGATTATGAATCTCTTGAGGAAGCGGCAGCTGTCGATGTTAGTTGGGCGTACATGAATTCTCGCCTCGACACATTGACGGAAATGAGTCAAGAGGGTTTCAACCTTAGTGCTGAAATAGCTAAAATCAAAGAAGCCATGGAGAAGGCTCGACAAGTTCAGAATCTCTCTTCACCTGAAGGTGAGGATCCTACTGCTCAAGTCCCCTCGTCCCCAGCTGCTCCTGCCTCCTCTGCCGGTGATGAAGTTGATCCCCCTTCTAAAGACAATTAAGATGTTGGTNAATGCAAGTATGATTTTTTTGCTTTGAGTTTTTGTTTCACTCTTTTTAAGTCTTTTGCATGCTTGATTTTTGAGGTTTTTGTTTTACTTCTGAGTTTTTGCATGAGTATGCTTAAATTGCTTATACCTTTTCATAGTAGGTACGGTGTTGCATATAAAATGCGTGCCTTTTTGTAGTAGGCATTTGTTTATAAAAGAGGGACTTTTTTTATCGACACTTAATGAAGAAGACGTCTCAACTCCATAATGGTGTAATAATGCAATAGAGTGATAGGAATTTTTCACATGTTTAAGAATGTTTCTGGAGAAAGTTTTTGTTTGAACTTTCACAACATTTTACATGTGTTCGATTATCGTCTAAAACTCATGTTGCAACTGTTTTCTTTTAACAGATTTGATATACGCTTGTATTTCGTAACTGCTTTTCGTATATAACAGTTTTTTCGAGTTAATACAAGAGAACAACTATTTCGTTCGTAACAGTTTAAATAAAGGATGGGGTTATTACCCGTATCTGTTTTTGTTGACAACAGTTTTCAATAATCACGAGGAAATGCTTTTCCATCCGTAACTGTTTTATTTTATAACAGTTTTTCAAACAAATACAAGGATTTTGATCTTTCATCCATAACTGTTTTATTTGATAACAGTTTTATATGTAAGTACAAAGATTTCGTAACTGTTTTTAGTTACAACAGTTTTTGAATGAGTACAATGATGATGATCTTTTATCCACAATTGTTTTTGGTTACAACAATTTTTCTTTTGAATAAGTACAAAGATGTGCATTTCTTCCTCGTAGCTAATATTTTGCCTTTTAACCTGAACATGTTCGCAGGTTTTCTGGATCAGGCTTTGTGTTTGAGTCTTTGGCTCTTTCGATTTTGCTCGTATCACTTGACTTGTTGGGTAGATGGATCTTTTAGGCGCGAGCTTTGAATTTTTGTTAGTCTTCTTTGCTTCGTCTTAGCCTTCCATACTGTATAGTCCCCCAAGTGTTTGATCTTTGAAGAATGAAATCTCGAGCACTTGACTATTCCTTCCTTGTGGTCCTTTTCTTGAAAAGGAAAAACATTTGGGACTCGAAGGTATATAATTTTTAGATGATGACTTCTTAACCCTTTAAAACGTCCATCAGAAAGTGTAACCATAGACCGGGAATTCAATTACTTCCTCGCGTCTTTGCAGGTCTAATATCATCATCTGGTGATGGGTTAGCTTTATGCCTATCATCTAAAAAGGTTAGTAAACTTTTAAATGTTCAAAACAAAATCGAACGTGTGATACCTGACCGGGGGTATTCCTTTTCCTTAGAAGTAGTACTTCTTCAAATGGATGGCATTCCAGCTTGTTGGTAGTATTCTGTCATCCATAGCTTCCAGCCCGTAAGCGCCCTTCCTAGCTATGCCTCGGACTTTGTAGGGTCCTTCCCAGTTTGGACTTAGCTTTCCTGCACATACTTCTTTCGTTGACTGAAAAACTTTCTTAAGAACTAAGTCCACAATCTTGATGTATCTGAGGCGAGCTATACGGTTGTAATAACGCTCTATGATTTGTTTCTGAGCTGCCATCCGTATTAATGCGGATTCTCTTTTTTGTTCGAGTAAGTCCAGATTAATGCTCAAGTCATCGTTGTTTTCATCCTCTGTGGTTGTTGTAAACCTTATGCTTGGTTCGCCAATCTCCACGGGTATTAAGGCTTCTGAGCCATAGACAAGTGCGAACGGAGTTTCTCCTGTGGCTATTTTTGAAGTTGTTCTGTATGCCCATAATACCGCTGGTAACTCATCAAGCCAATTTCCTTTGGCTTTTTCTAGCCGTTTTTTTAGATTGTTGATGATGATTTTATTCGTTGACTCAGCTTGACCGTTAGCCACGGGGTGATATGGCGTTGAAGTAATCTGTTTGATTTGCCAGCTTTCAAAGAATTCCGTGATTTGCGAGCCTATGAATTGTGGGCCATTATCACACACGATCTCCTTCGGTATTCCAAAGCGACATATTATGTTTCGCCATAAGAAGCTTTTAACTTCCTTTTCTCGCACCTGTTTGAAAGCTTCTACCTCTACCCATTTTGTAAAATAGTCGGTTAGCACGAGTAAGAACCATACATGTCCTTTAGCTGTGGGAAGAGGTCCCACTATGTCCATACCCCACTTCATGAAGGGCCATGGGGATATTATTGGATGCAATAGTTCCGCGGTCGATGCATGTAATTGGCAAACCTTTGACATCTGTCGCATTTGGATACGAAGTTCTCAGCTTCTTCTTCCATCTTAGGCCAATAGTACCCAGCTCTAATTAGGGTTTTTACCAAGGATCTCGCCCCTGTGTGATTTCCACAGTGTCCTTCATGGACTTCTTTTATCACAAACTCCGTTTGGTTAGGTCCGAGGCATTTTGCTAGGGGACCTCCGAACATCTTGCGATATAATGAGTTGCGAATGAGGCAGTACCATGCAGCTTTACGGCTAAGTGCTTGAGTTGCTTTTTTATCTTCAGGTTCGGTGCCATTCTGCAAACAATTTAAGATTTTGTTTCTCCAATCCCAGGTTAAATTGTTGAAAGTTACCTCATTTCTGTCTTGGTCGATCGTTGAATGGAATAGATGAACGACAATTGCATTATCTTTGTTTGTTACTTCCGTGACTGCTGTGAGTCTAGCTAATGCATCTGTTTCTGCATTTTCCTCTCTAGGTATTTGTATTACCTTCCACGTTTTGAATTGTCTCACAAGTTATCGTGCCTTTTCCAGATATTGTTGCATTCGATTCTCTCGAGTGATGTAAGTCCCCTGCATTTGATTTACCACCAGCTGGGAGTCACTTTTTATTG
>ML267595.1:0-16586 GCA_005239495.1 Nicotiana undulata
CCTGATACATCTTCGCGGCACCCGGATGGATAGAATACCGCGAGTTGTGAGCCTCTGCTAATACTAACTCCCGAATACCCTCTACATTGGGCACGCAAATACGGCTTTTCATCCTCATAACTCCATCATCACCAATAGTCACATCTCTGGCATCACCCCGATGAACTATATCCTGAAGAACTAATAAGTGTCGGTCAGCATACTGTCGTGCCTTAATCTGATCAAATAAAGAAGACCGAGAAGCCATGCTAGCTACCACCCGTGGAGGATCTGACAAATCCAGTCTCATTAACTGACCCGCTAAAGCCTGAACATCAAGGGCTAAAGGTCGCTCTACTGCTGAAAGATAAGCTAGACTTCCATACTCTCGGCTCTCCGACTCAAGGCACTGGCCACCACATTGGCCTTCCCCGGATGATACAAAATAGTCAATTCATAGTCCTTGAGAAGCTCCAACCATCTCCTCTGTCGCAAATTCAAGTCTTTCTGCCTCAACAGATACTGCAAGCTACGATAATCGGTGTAAATCTCACATTGCACTCCATACAAATAATGCCACCAAATCTTCAAGGCATGAACAATAGCATCTAACTCCAGATCGTGCACTGGAAAATTCTTCTCGTGCACCTTCAAGTGTCTCGACGCGTAGGCAATTACCCTACCGTCCTGCATCAACACAGCTCCCAAGCCAACTCTAAAAGCATCACAATAAACCGTGTAAGAACCCGAACCAATAGGCAACACTAATACCAGAGATGTAGTCAATGACGACTTGAGCTTTTGAAAGCTCTCCTCACATTCATCGGACCATCTAAATAGAACACCCTTCTGTGTCAATTTGGTCAGAGGTGAAGCAATAGAAGAAAATCCTTCCACAAAGCGACGATAGTAACCCGTCAGACCGAGGAAACTCCGAATCTCTGTAGTTGAAGACGGTATGGGCCAACTCTACACCGCCTCAATCTTTTTCGGATCAACCTGAATACCCTCACTAGACACAACATGCCCCAAGAAAGCTACTGAACCAAGCCAAAACTCACATTTAGAGAATTTTGCATAAAGCTTCTCTTCCCTCAATCTCTGCAACACGATTCTCAAGTGTTGTGCATGCTCTTCCTGGCTACGGGAATAAACAAGGATGTCATCAATGAACACAATAACGAATGTATCAAGGTACAACTGAAATACGTTGTTCATCAATTGTATGAACGCTGCTGGGGCATTGGTCAGCCCAAATGACATAACCAGAAATTCATAATGACCGTACCTGGTCTTGAAAGCCGTCTTCGGAATATCAGAATCCCGAATTTTAAACTGATGATACCCCAACCTCAAGTCAATCTTGGAGAATGCCTTAGCTCCCTGAAGCTGATCAAATAAGTCATCAATATGAGGCAACGGATAACGATTCTTCATAGTAACCTTATTCAACTATCTATAGTTAATACACATGCGAATCGAACCATCCTTCTTTTTCACAAACAACACCGGCGCACCCCAAGGCGATACACTAGGCCAAATGAACCCCTTATCTAAGAGTTACATAAGCTGCTCTTTTAATTCTTTCAACTCTGTTGGTGCCATACGGTAAGGTGGAATAAAGATAGGCTGAGTGTCTGGCACCATGTCAATACCAAAATCAATATCCTTGTCAGGTGGCATGCCTAGCAGGTCTGCAGGAAATACATTCGAAAAGTCACAGACTACGGGAACAGAAGCAACAGATGGAGTCTCACTACTAACATCCCTCACAAACGCAAGATAAGATTCACACCCTTTCTCAACCATACGCTGAGCCTTTAAATAAGAAATTACTCTGCTAGGTACATGCTTTATAGACCCCATCCACTCAACTCTCAGAACTCCGGGCATAGCTAAGGTAACGGTCTTAGCGTGACAATCAAGAATATCATGACATGGGGATAACCAATCCATGCCCAGAATTACATCAAAATCGACCATACTGAGTAACATCAAGTCCACTCGGGTATCCAGACCCCTAATAGATATAAGACACGGCTGGTACACACGATCCACAACAATGGTATCACCCACCGGAGTCGAAACATGAACATAAGTAACTAGATACTCAAGGGGCATATTTACAAAACGAGCAAAATAGGATGAGACATAATAATACGTGGAACCAGGGTCAAATAAAGCCAAAGCATCACTGTGACAAACCGAAATAGTACATGTAATCACTGCATCTGACTCCATAGCATCATGACTAGCCGGAAGTGCATAAATACATGGTTGGCCTCCACCTTCTCGACCTCCCCCTCTAGGACGACCTTTAGCTGCCTGACCACCACCCCAAGCAGCATGGATAGGCGGTGAAGTGACTGGGGCTGAAGCCGAGGGCTAAATCCTCTGCTCAGCTAAACTAATAGGACGACGGGGACACTGCCTCCACTCATGTCCGAACTCTCCACACTCATAACAATTACCTGGAGCTGGAGATGAAAACTGATGAAAACCCCTGCCACCATGATAACCACCAGACGAACCATGCATAGAAGAACCCTGATAAGATGATGCTCGGGCGGAGGTCTAAGCTGGAAGGGAACTAAAAGATGAACGTCCCTTATGAGAGTTGTGAGGACCCTTCCCCGACGACACACCACCATAAGCTGGGCGAACTAGCGGTGGAGGTCTAAATGAACGACCTCTGTTAGGCTAAAATTGCCCTCTTGAAGGGGCACCACTGAAATTACTTGATCCTTGAAGCCTCTTGACCTCTCTTTCCTCACGATCCTGCCTACGAACCGACTCAATATCCCAAGCAATATCAACAACCTTATCAAATGTGACTCCAGACACCCTCTCTCTGGTCATCAAAATCCGAAGCTGATACGAGAGACCATCTACAAACCTCCTAATCCTCTCCCTGTCAGTAGGGACAATCTCAGACGCATGTCTGGCTAACTTAGAAAACCTCATCTCGTACTAGGTGACTGATAATTCTCCCTGGCGCAGCTGCTCAAACTGCCTGCGCTGCTCCTCTCTGTGGGACTGAGGAACATATTTCTCCAAAAAGATCGTGGAGAACTGCTGCCAGGTGAGAGGTGCTGAACCAAACGGCCTACGCCTTTCGAATGACTCCCACCAAGTAAAAGCAGCACCCACAAATTGAAATGTAACAAACGAGACCCCACTGGTCTCCAAAATACCCGCAATACGTAGTATCCTCTGGCATTTATCCAGAAAACCTTGGGCGTCCTCACCCTATGTGCCACTGAAGGTCGGAGGCTTAGGTCTGCTGAACCTCTCCAACCTACGTTGCTCATCCTCAGGCATAGCAGCGACCACAAAATCCTGAGCTGGAGCAACCGGCTGAACTGGGGCTGCTCCTGATGCTTGAATACCCCGTACAACCTGCTCAGGTGTCCGGGCAGCTGGAGTCTGATTGCCTCCCCCGGCCTGAGCTGCAGTGGCAGTAGTGGACATAGAAACTGCCTGAGCTAAACTGGAACATACTGCCAATATCTGATCTAGGGTCTCCTGAAGACCCGGAATAACAATAGGCACTGCCGGTGCCTGAGCCTGTCTCGCTGGAGCGCCATCGGCGGGAACCTGATTCTGAATGATAGGGGGATCCTGCGGTACTACCCCGACTACTGCATGGGCTGGTCCCCTACCTCTACCACGGCCTCGACCCCTTGTGGGTCTGGCTGGTGCCTGGTCACCCTGATCGGTATTGCGTGTCCTCACCATCTGTGAGAGAATGAAACAACGTAAGTTTAGATTTCAAGAATCAATAGATTGGCACGAAAGAGTTCAAGAAAATAGAGATTTTTCCTAAAAGTTTTGCAGCCTCTCGAAGATAAGTACAGATGTCTCCGTACCGATCCGCAAGACTCTACTAAACCTGCTCATGACCGTTGAGTCCTATGTTACCTAGTGCTCTGATACCAACTTGTCACGGCCCCAAATCCTAACAGTCCGTGATGGCACCTATCGTGGAACCTGGCTAGCCGACCATCACTTTACTACACATTTATTCAATTATAACAGTTCACAATATAACAATAAACAACAGTCATAATAAAGAAATAAATTATATAAGTCTAGCGCCCCCAATAATGAACTAAACAACTCTAAACAACCTCCCAGAACTGGAGTCAATAGTCATGAGCATCAGAGAATGAATAAGCCTAACTCTGCTAAAAACTATAATATATGTCTCTGAATCAATTGCTAAAACTAATAAGGAAGGGAAGTGGAGAAGTTGTGGACGCTGGACAACTACCTCGAAATTCTGTGAAATGCTGCTATCGAACCTGCATCAGCTACTGCTGCGAGCTAGTACCTAAATCTGTGCACAGAGGCACAGGGAGTCTTTATGAGTACGCAAACTCATTAGTAATGAAAATAAATCGCAGTCTGAGTAATATAAACACACAGAACAGGTACACAATTCCACAAACCAGTAAAACATCAAGTCACCAAGTAGTATTCAGCAATTTTATAAGTTCGAAATTTGTTTCCAGAAAACCTTTGAGAACAAATAAATATCGATATATCTCAGTGAAATCCTCAGTAAAACTCAGTTTGAAAATGAAGTAAATCATAATTTGAAAACTCAGTAAAAATCTTCATAAAACTGCCCCTCGGACCATAATCATTTCTTGTAACGATATCTTTCAGTATCAGCCCATCAGGCAACCTCACAATCACTCTGCCCATTAGGCAACCTCACAATCACTATGCCCATAAGGCATCCTCACAATCACTCATAATAAGCCCCGCGGGCATCACTCAATCGGTACTGGCGCTCACTGGGGGTGTGTTACAGACTCCGGAGGGGCTCCTACAGGCTACAACCCAAACGCTAAAATAAGCCACAACATGTCATAAATCACACACAATATAGGCCCGCAGCCTCACTCATATCATATCATCCTCACAATATAGTCAATCAGCCTCACTCAGTCAGACACTCTCAATTTGCCCTTCAGGCCATAAATATACCGGGTTCTCGACCCAAAAACAATGTTTCATTTTCAAGAAGTAGTATCAAAATACTCTGAGTGTCAAAATAATTTCACAGAAAGGACTGGATGAAAAATCAAAACATATCAATGAGGAAAATATAGTAAACACAACCCTCAAATGGTAAACAAGTCGGCACTAGGCCCCAAACACGGCTTACATCCCAATTCATATCATAATAAAATAATACTAATTTAAGCATAGGCTTAGAAATCGGTTTCGCAACTCAATAGTCGCCTAAATAGGAAAGATGTTTCCAAAAATTCCACCTTTTCATTTCAAAACCCATGAAAGGGTGGATAATCCGGGGTTTCATACCCTCAGGACATGATATAAAGACATTACTTACCTCAAAACTAGCCCAAAAATTATTCCGCAATGCGCTTGCCTCTAGAATCAACCTCCGAAGTCTCCAAATCTACCAAGTTCAGATTTTTATCATCAACACATGCTTAAGGAACGAATTCCAATTGAAAAATATCAAATTTAACTCAAAACCCGAAACCGGTCAAAACCCGACCAACGGGACCGCATCCCGAAACTCGGAATTTTTTATACAAAATATTTCTTCGTCCTCTCACGAGTCTGTACATATAAAGAACACCAAAATCGGAGTTCGTTTGACCCCTCAAATCGACCCCTAAAGGTCTCATAATCTCAAGCCCTAAAACCCAATTTTTCTACTGATTTTCCATGAATTTACATTGGTTTTATGCTCTATAATCATCCATAATTGAGTTTTAATGACTAGAACACTTACCTCTATGAAGAACAAGAATTCCCCTCTTCAAAATCGCCCCCTAGAGCTCTTTTCCGTACAACAATGGTGTAAAAAGGGGTTTAAGTCGCGGAGGAAATATTTAAATACTGCCCAGTGATTTACTCTCCGCGATCGCGGTCAAATCCACGCGATCGCACAGTGTTCTCCTTTTTTACCTCCGCGATCGCAGCTCAAAGCATGCGATCGCACAGTGCTTTTGACCAACGACCCCACGCGCCTATAACAACCCTACGCGATCGCACTCTTCCTCATGCGACCACACTGGCTTAACTGCTCGGCCTCTACGATCGCGGGCACACCTATGAGATCGCAGAGTGTAAATTCTGCCCCCTCTCAAAATGCTCTATGCGATCGCGTCTCTCTTCACGCGATCGCAGAGAGTAAAAATCTGTTGCACTAACACCAGAAAACCAGCAATTGTTCGAAGTCCAAAAATGCCCGTTAATCATCCGAAATCAATCCCGAGCCCCTCGGGACCACAACCAAACTTACCAACACGTCCCATAACATAATTCAAACTTAGTTGCACTCTCAAAACACCAAAACTAACATCAAAACATCAAATTTACATCGGATTCAAGCCTAAGAACTTTGATATCTCTAGAATTCACCAACGATGCCGAAACTATCCAATTCAACTCCGATTGACCTGAAATTTTGCAGACACATCCAAAATGACATTACGAACCTGTTCCAACTGTCGGAATTCCATTCCGACCCTGATAGCCTATTTTCCACTGCCGACCGGAATCGCCAAAAATTAACTTTCGCCAATTCAAGCCTAATTTTACACCGGACATCGCAAAATTATTCTGAACATACTCCTAAGTCCCAAATAACCTAACAAAGATATTCGAACCATGAAATCTGCATTCCGAGGTCATTTACCAATAAGTCAACTCTTAGTTGACTTTTCTCATTTTAAGGCTATTCTTAAGGACTAAGTGACTGAATTCTCACTACAACCATTCGATTTCAAGCCTATCACCTCTAATACATCAAATACAGTATAACCAATCTATAATAGGTCAATAACAAAAATTATAATGCAGGTTTTACGTAACGACGGACCGAGTCGTTACATATGCTCGGTATCACTGGATGAATAAGTTGTCCTGAATTTTTTTTTGCAAAAGGTGGCTGGAATAGCTTGCATTGCTGGAAAAGTTAATGTATCTAATCAAAACCCTAATTCTGGTGGTAGTGTTGGTTTTCGCACAACACTTACCGATGAGGAGATAATGCAAATCAATCTTGAGTCGTCAACCGGAAATACGCACGGTGACTACTTTTATGTTCAAATGGGACTGAAATTTCTAGGGCTTGGTCACACAAGGTTTTGGATCTGATGGTGATACCGATATATGCACAGTACCACTGTAGCAGTGATGAACCATGAACAAGACGAAGTTGTCGAAAAATTACACGGCGATGAGACATTTCTTCCCGGATGTCGCTGGAATAATGCACAATGATAATTTTCTCATATAAGCTCTGATACCATGTGAGAATGCACGAGAGAAAAATCTATTATTATTATTATTAACAATGATACAATGAGCCCTATATATAATACATATTCTACTCCTACTACATATAGGACTAGGACTATTTACACAATTATCTAACATTCATAATAGACTTTAAAATCTTAAATATATAATTCATCTAAAATTTAATATACTAACGCGATTATAATTTATTAAACACAAATTATAGAAAAATATAATTTGCCAACATTTAATTATCTTTTCAATCAAGAAAATAACTATTGAAGGGTAAATATAACTAAGATTTGATACGCTTGATAATCAATTAAAAGGGAATAAGAAGAAAAAGAACATAAGAAAATTTAATAACTCTTAGGAAGAGAAATAATAACTTTGTTAAAAAAAATTATAATGTGTAAATATATCTACTTAAATTTTTTTTATTTGGGTTTGATCTAATGGGTACTAGGTTGCCTATTTCAACATTCACAAGAAAATTTTCGAACCAACGAAAATTGCATTAATATTCTCATTATACATGAACTATATATTTTTATATTACAATTGAACTCCTTTCAAACTCAACTAATATTTTGTTATTGACTTCATGTATTATATTTAAAAATCACGCTCAATAATTAGAACAGAAAACATAAAAGAAGAAGAAGTTAGAGATAGAGATATATTGGTAACTGATAAAAGTCAACAACACTATCAATTTTACAAACACAAAAATCCAAAAATAAAATACTGATTATCTTTTATCATTAAAAATTGAATTGAATTTAAAATTTGGTATGAGTTAGCATTGACAATAAGAATCAACAAGAAAGTAAAGCATTTTCTTTTACGAGATCAAATAATTAAGAATTAATTAATTAGCAAAATAATGCAATTCGATTCTTTTGCTATTTATCATACAAGTATTTTTTGAATTAACATAATATGGTACGTAAATTATGCTCTTAAGAAGAGAATCAACAGTAAAATAAATAAATAAAAAATGAATATCATTTTAAAAATAATTTTAAGTGTCAAATTAATAAATTGCTATTCATCTAACTGAATAGCTTTTAATTGTTTTATAGAATTTAAGATTTTTTTTTATATTTGACTTGATTGGTCTTGTGCGTATTTGTATTTGGTGCATTTTTAGTATGGTTTTAGATCTTAAAAAATAACAAAAATATTTAATTTTTACATTTTTAGATTGTAATTGTATAAAAAATTACATTTGTAAGACATTAAAACACCAAAAATACTTTAGGCACTTTGCATGCATTATTAGTTAATCAAATTATTTAATTACTAGAAAAATAGGCAAGTAGATTTAATTTTGCCATAGATATTATTTAGGATTTAATTTAAGATTTTTAGTTAACTTGGCTAAAGATTAAAATCAAAGAAAAACAAAGAAAGAAGTAGGCTTTCTGGTCCTTTAATATCCGTTTAGGCCAGTTCATTTTGAGGGCCCAAAGTCCAAAATCACACCAGCCATGTCTAGGGGTGAGCATAAAATCCGAAAAGTCGAATTTCAAACCGGACCGAATTAATTCGGTATTTCGATTTCGGCTTCTTTAGTATTTCGATTCAATTCGGTACTAAATTTTCGGTATTTCGGTATAACGGTATAGTCCTCGGTATTAGGATCTTGACAATTCAGTATATTGAAATACCAAATTTTTAAAGATCACCTATGCATTGCCCAACCCAAGTGCCCGACCCAAATAATTTTAATTCTCTGGGAGCCCAACCCAATAAGACTACCCAGGCCCCAGTGAGGCAGATACTATAATTTCACACTTTTAGTCTTTCACTTTCACTTGAAATTGGTAATTAAAACCCTATACTGACTGAAAATTGAAGAGATCGGATGACGATTGTGACCTGTGACTCGGAGAAGTGAGAACTGAGAAACAATCTTCAAGACTTCAATAGGTTCATATCTTTTACCCACATGTCGAATGATTCTTGGAATTTTGAAACTTTTACTCTCTGTTTTCTGCTAATTCTCAGTTTATTTTCAAGATTTATCCTCCAATTTCTATATTAGCTGGTGAAAAAATTTGAAAGTGGGAAAGTAGAATTTAGTACAATTGAAATAAATTAAGCTAAAATTTTAAGAAAAAGGACGGTGAGAGCTAAAAATCCCTCATTTACTTTATTGACAAACATTTATTACCAAAGTGGAACGTGTCATGTAATTATTTCTAGAAATAGAAAATGAAGTTCAAAGGTACTTCATTGTACTTTGACTGGTTAATGCTTGGAATATCATATATTCTTCCTAATGATTTTCAAAATCAGCTTGTACTTGAGTATTATTCACCAAAATTGGTTGCTAATAAGTAGAAGTTCGCCAAAAAATCGTTGATTTTTTTTTGAAAATTGTGAGACTAAGCCGAATTTTACACTATAAAATAGGTTTTAAAACACCATAAAAATAGAAACTTTTCTGGAAATTACTGTTCACACCGAGAAATCACTGCTCATACCGCTAATATTTATAGTTGTCATAATTTATTGTAATTTATATGGGTATGCTCGGTATCACTGGATGAATAGGTTGTCCTGAAATTATTTTATCAAAGAGTGGCTGGAATGGCTTGCACCGCCGGAAAAGTTATTGTAGCTCATCAAAATCCTAGTTCTGGCGTTAGTGTTGGTTTTCGCACGACACTTACCGATGAGGAGATAATGCAAATCAATCTTGAGTCGTCAACCGGAAAGACACACAGTGACTACTTTTATGTTCAAATGATACTGGAATTTCTAGGGTTTGGTCGCACAAGGATTTTGGATCTGATGGTGATACTGGTATATGCACAGTACCAATGTAGCAGTGATGAACCATGAACAAGACGAAGTTGCCAGAAAATTACACGGCGATGAGATCTTTCTTCCCGGATGTCGCTAGAATAATGCACAATGATAATTTTCTCACTGAAGCTCTGATACCATGGGAGAATGCACGAGAGAAAAATCTATTATTATTATTAACAATGATACAATGGGCCCTATATATAACACATATTTTACTCACACTACATATAGGACTAGGACTATTTACACAATTCTCTAACATTCATAATAGACTTTAAAATCTTAAATATATAATTCATCTAAAGTTCAATATGCTAACGCGGTTATAATTTATTAAATATAAATTGTAGAAAAATATAATTTTCCAACATATAATTATCTTTTTAAAAAAAAAATAACTATTGAAGGGTAAATATAACTAAGATTTGCTATACTTGTTAATAAATTAAAAGGAAATAAGAAGAAAAAGAACATACAAAAATTTAATAACTCTTAGGAAGAGCAACAATAACTTTGTTAAAAGAAATTATAACGTGTAAATATATCTACTTAAAAATTTTGTTATTTGGGTTTAATCTAATGGGTACTAGGTTTCCTATTTCACCATTCATAAGAAAATTTTTGAACCAACGAAAACTGCATTAATAATCTCATTATACATGAACTATATATTTTTGTATTACAATTGAACTCCTTTCAAACTCAACTAATATTTTGTTATTAACTTCATGTTTTATTTTTGAAAATCACGCTCAATAATTAGAACAAAAAACGTAAAAATATTCAACTCTTCAAGACTTCAACAAGTTCATAACTTTTACCCACATGTCAAATGATTCTTGAAATTTTGAAACTTTTACTCTCTGTTTTCTGCTTATTCTCAATTCATTTTCAAGATTTATCCTCTGATTTCTGTATTAGCTGGTGAAAAGAATTGAAAGTGGGAAAGTAGGATTTAGTACATTTGGAACAAATTAAGTTAAAATTTAAGGAAAGGACGGTGAGGGCTAACAAATTAAACGAACATACCTCCCACTTTGAGAACCATAACAGCCTTATTTCCCTTTCCTAAACAGACCCAACCCTAGCCGCCACCTTTCCTTCCTCACTCTTCTTTTGCCACTCACATTTTCAAACACACACATATTTGAAGAACGGAAAAGCACAAGAAAGTATCAAAAGACAAATTCGAAGTACAAAAGTTGAAAAAAATAATAGGAACAAAAAACTTCAGAATTTGGAAACAAAAACATAAATAAAAGAGAATTGGAAGGATTGGTTCGAATTGCGCTAGCATTTGGTGTCGATTTTTTCTGGTTTTGCTGAAGAAACTTTGTTGTTGTTTTTCTCTGCTGAGAGCTTGAATTTCGGATTCTATTTCTAGACCTTGCTTGGTCCTTTAATGCAGTTTTACTGCTTTTAGGTATGTAAATTCTCACCTATTTTCCTCTACTTGAGTCTATGGATTAAATTTTGGATTACTCATTTTGAGTTTGTGATTTGTTTACTCAGATTTTGGTTGTGTTGATGAATTATGAACTGAATATATTTGAATCTTTGATATACCTATTCAATTTGTTACGAATTGTGTAGTTAGTAGGACAATACCTCCTATTTCACTGTTTTACACGTAGGGATGGCAATTGGGGCAGGACGGGGCAGGACGGGGCAGGGGATACTATTAATGGGGCGGGACAGGGGAAAATTTAAATGGGGCGGGACAGGGCAGGGTAAAATATTATTTTTTTTAAAAATTAATAGGTTAGGGCAGGGCAGGGCAAGATCCGAATTAGTAGATGGGTCAGGTAAAATAGAACTGACCCGCGTGTTTTATCATTTTTTTGCCAAACCCTCGCCCAGTCGCCCAACAATCCCTAATCCCTAGCAGTCTTGTACTCGCCCCTCGCCGCTCGTCGTTGTTCCTCGCCGCTCGTCGCTCGCCGCTGTTCCAAAGCCCTCGCCCCTCGCCGTTGTTCCACACTCCAAAAGGCACTGAATCTACACATTTCTCCATCTACACCTTAAGATTTCTCCATGGTAATACTATTACTACTACACCAATCTATTTCTTAGTGGAATTTTTTGTTAATTCTCTCAGGTTTTCAAGAGAAGAAGCAGTCACAATTTCACATGGATCAAGAATTTACTATCAGTAGGAAAGTTGAAACTATTTTACAGTTTATTTTTTATCTCATTGGTCTTTATCTCGTTCTATTTTCTTGGAAAATTCTGCCAAGATCACATTTTTATGTTGCATTTTGTGGAATTAAAGATTTGTGCTTTTGTTTTGATGTTGACAATTTGGCATGAATTTAGAATTTACCATCAGAAGGAAAGCTGAAGCATTTTACACTTTATTTTTTATCTCATTTGGGTTTATACATACATACATGCATAGTTACATATATGTTTGTGTGGAAAACTTTGCAAGTCTTGTTGTTGCACAGTTAAGTGCACTTTTGCACTGATTTTTGTATCTATGAAGCTGCATGCTCTACTTATTTTAATAACCTACCAGAAACATGTTCGATATTTTATAGTTGTTTCCTTGCTCCTTAATTCTTTTTGTAGTTGCTGTACTACTGGATTTTTAGGACCTCTTCAAAGTAACAATTTTTTCCGAAAATAAGTGCTCTCACCCTCTTTACTAGGTCCAAAAGGTGGTAAATAGTACATAAAATATAGTTTGGGGGGTCATAGGACCCATAAAGGTGGTAAATAATATGGAAATATATAGTTCTCTGCAAAATAAAATGTGTAGCTTACAATTTCTATATAATTCATGTGTGTTTTTATGAGCTACAGATGGATGTAGTGAATTATGGTTGAGAATAGCTTTGGTTCCATTTTAGTGAGATTCTATCTAGCTAATTATGTGAATATTTGTAATAGGTAATCATGGCATCTCAAAATGAAGTGAATCTGCCAGCTTCTTCTTCTAATGCTATTTCCGTAGACGGCGAGACTCAAAGGCCTTTACAATCTAATGAAGTTGTTGAAACGGCAAAAAGAAGATATTCCTGAGCATGGAATCATTTCGAGCTGGTGAAGTTTAATGATGTTCCATATGGTATTTGTAAGTATTGCCATCGCCGTTATAAAAATGCTAAAAATTGTGGTACAAAATCTATGTTAGATTAGATACCTAAGTGTACTAAAAGGCCAAGAGATGTACAAAATAAGGGTGATACTGGGGGTGGTTATTTTGATCAAGATGCTTCACGTAAACAACTGTCATGACCCGTTTCCGGGTTGTGATGGCGCCTGTCGTGGAACCAGGCTAGCCAACCATTACAACAATAGTCAATTCATTTACTAAAGAAAATTTACTCATCATTGGCTCAATTCATAGAATTACTGACATTTTTAATCATTTAAACAGTCTAACAAAAGAAATAAACTCCAACAATCACCCTAGGATCCGGAGTCACGCAGTCATGAGCTACTAACATCAATACAACTGAGAATAATAAAAACTGAAGTTTTAAGTTTCAAAGTTCCAATACAGAAAGGAGAATAGAGAAAAGAGGGACGGGACAGCGAACGCCAGCTGCTACCTCGTCGGCTTTGGGAGAATAGCTGATATCACAGCTCCGCGTCAAAACTCGGTGCACCTAGATCTGCACACACAGTGTGCAGGTAAGTAACAAAAACAACCTACGGTCTGAGGAGGTAGTGACGAACTCAACCTCCGTAAATCATAGTTCAAATAATGAATATTTCAGGATTAATCGAGTATATCAGTGGCAATATCCGTAAATAACAATTAAATGCCATGTATGTATTATGCAACTCTCACAGGTAGTCCTCTCAGTACACATAATTGGCCATTGTCCCAGGAAAATCCATCCCGTAACATGTACAACGTGGTGACTCTGTCACTAAGTACCGAGGGAGCAGGCCAATTCAGCCTTTCGGAGAAATCCATCTCCGGGGTATCATACTAATCCATAATCTGTACCAGGGAAATCCATCCCTCTATGTCTCATGAACAATATCTGTGCCAGGGAAATCCATCCCTCTATGTGTCATGTCTCGGACAAATCCATGTCCAGGAAAATCCATCCCTCAATATCTGTGCGCTCACTGGGGGTGTAAAGACTCCGTAAGGGCCGCCAAGGATTTGGCCCAAGCGCTATATATACATCAATCCCACGAAGGGTGTATCATCTCAACCTTTGGCTCTAGGCCCATACTCAGTCAGAATTACCAGTCTCCTCACAATACTCTCATTATGTNATACCGATATCATGATGGAATAACAATTAAACCATGCCTGGGGATAAGCCGGGCCACAACAAATCAACCAACACTCATATGCCCGTCACTTGGCGAGTGTATCATAGTAACTATCATCAATTAGCATGTACATTGGGGTTTTGAACCCCTCAGTTCCAAGGTTGAAGCCGTTACTTACCACGAAACCGGCTCAACTCTACTCGGTCTGGCCCTTTCCTCGAGAATCGGCCTCCAAATGCTTCAAATCTATCAATAATCAATTACATGGCGTCACAATGTGCTAAGGAACAATCCCCAAATCAAAATTAGCAAAAATACAAAAATCCCGAATTCGGTAAAAACCCGACCCTCGGGCCCACGTCTCGAAAGTCAGAAATTTTCACAACATTAAGTCCCTTGTCCTTTCCCGAGTCTGACCATACCAAGAACACGAAAATCGGACCTCAAATGGTCCTCCAATTCCCCCATTCTTCCTCTCTTAAACCCAAGCCCTAACCATCTCCAAATGACCTGAAATTTTGCGGGCAAGTCCAAAATGACCTAATGAAGCTACAGCAATTCTTGGAATCCCATTCCGACCCTCGGATAAAAATCTCGCATATCAACCGGAATTCGCCAAAATACTAACTTCGCCAATTCAAGCCTAATTCTACACCGGGCACCCTAAAAATATTCTGAACACACTCCTAAGTCCCAAATCACCTAACGAAGCTATCCGAACCATAAAATCCGCATTCCGAGGTCGTTTACCAATAAGTCAACTCCGGGTTGACTTTTCCAACTCTAAAGCTCTTGTTAGAGACTAAGTGTCTCAATCCACTCTATTTTCACTCCGAACCCGAACCAACCAACCCCAACACTTCATGAACAGTCTAACCGAGCTACTACAAGACAGAAATAAAGGAATAGATGCGTATACTACGTAACGACGGACCGTGTCGTTACATTCTCCCCCTCTTAAATAACCGTTCGTCCTCGGACGGGTCTACAGATATACCTGGAGTCTCAAACAAGTGAGGATATCTGCTCCGCATCTCCCGCTCGGTCTCCCAGGTGGCCTCTTCCACTGGCTGACCTCTCCACTGGACCTTCACTGATGCTATCTCCTTTGATCTCAACTTTCTGACCTCGCGAGCCAAAATAGCCACTGGCTCCACCTCATAAGACATATCCCCCTCAAGCTAAACTATGATGTAGTCTATCACATGAGACGGATCACCAACATACTTCCGGAGCATCGATACATGGAACACCAGATGAACACTCGATAACCTGGGTGGTAAGGCAAGTCTATAGGCTACTTCCCCCACCTTCTTAAGCACCTCAAACGGGCCGATATACCGGGGACTAAGCTTTCCCCGCTTCCCGAACCTCATAACACCCTTCATGGGCGACACCTTCAGCAGAACCTTATCACCCTCCATGAAAGACAAGTCTCGAACTCTCCGATCTGCATAGCTCTTCTGCCTGGACTGTGCTGTGCGAACTCGCTCCTGGATCAACTTTACCTTCTCTAACGCATCCTGAACCAAGTCTGGGCCTAACAACCTAGCCTCGCTGGGCTCAAACCAACCAATCGGAGATCTATACCTCCTACCATATAAAGCCTCATATGGGGCCATCTGAATACTGGACTGGTAGCTATTATTGTATGCAAACTACGCCAAAGGCAGAAACCGATCCCACGGACCACCGAAATCAATCACACAAGCACGCAACATGTCCTCCAAGATTTGGATAGTCCTCTCTGACTAGTCGTCGGTTTGTGGGTGAAATGCTGTACTCATCTCGACCTGCGTGCCCATACCCCTCTGTAAAGACCTCCAAAACTGAGACGAAAACTGAGTACCCCTATCGGATATGATGGAAACTGGAACCCCATGCAATCTAACAATCTCCCTGATGTAAATATCCGCTAACTTCTCCGAAGTATAAGTGGTACTGACTGGAATGAAGTGTGCCGACTTGGTCAGTCGATCTACAATGACCCAAATAACATCAAATCCCTTCGAAGTCCGTGGAAGCCCAACGACGAAGTCCATGGTAATCCGTTCCCACTTCCACACTGGAATAGCCATCTCCTGAAGCAATCCACCTGGTCTCTGGTGCTCATACTTGACCTGCTGACAGTTGAAACACCGAGCCATATATCCCACAATGTCTTTCTTCATCCTCCTCCACCAATACTGCTGTCGCAAATTCTGATACATCTTCGCGGCACCCGGATGGATGGAATACCGCGAACTATGAGCCTCTGC
>ML267597.1:0-35212 GCA_005239495.1 Nicotiana undulata
GGACATGCCGTGCTGACTGTTTGTTATTATATATGCACGAGGGGACATTCCGTGCCGAGTGATATTGAGGTTATGCAAGAGGGGACATTCCGTGCCGAGTGTTATTATATATGCACGAGGGGACATTCCGTGCCGAGTGATTGTGAGGCTATGCACGAGGGGACATGCCGTGCCTTTTCTGTTCATTATCTGTTTGAGAAGTTAAATTTCTTCCTTGTCTTACGTTTCATTTATTACTTTGTTCTGCTGTGCTAGCATATTGTTACCCCTATCTCCCCAGCATGTGCTCCCCGTATCTGTCTTACTTGCTTATTTCTNTGCACTTCTTTATGTTGTGCAGACTACGCAGCCAGACCCGGTGATCACTGGCGGTCGGAGCATCTCTTCAGTTCACACAAGAGACATTCAGGTAGACCCGCAGACGTTCGTGGGCCTTGACGTCACCTTCTCCTTTCCACTTTCAGCTATGTCTTACTTTGTATTCCAAAGACAGTCTTATGTACTTATTTCAGACCTTTTGTTGTAGTAATCACTTAGATAGTCCGTGAGTATGTGACTCCAGTTCTGGGATTTGTTTATGGGTTTTATTTCGAAAAGTGCTATGTTGTATTATGGGTTATTTTGTTAAATTTTATATGGTGGGCTATCGAAGCCTTAATTATCTTGTTCGTATTTGTTGTTAATAAGTTTTATTAGTTCAAACGTTGGCTTGTCTAGCGGGTTCAACGTTAGACGCAGTCATGGCCCGAAGGTGGGATTTTCGGGTCGTGACAACAACACTTCAAAAAGGCCAACAAACGTATGCTGCAACTAAAGATTACACCCTAAAATACACAGAGGAAGCCTAGGACAATGCAGCAGGACTGAGTAAGAATGCAGCAAGCTATATAGGGAAGAAAGCTACAGAAGCAAAAGATGTCACCTTAGAAACAGGCAAAGGAGCAGTAGGATATGCAGGGCAAGCAGCACGTTTGATTAGTACATGATTCTGATTTCAGATTGATAAAGAAGCATATAACTCTAAAGTTTGATATTCAATCATGAACTAATGACAAACACATAAAGACAACTTACTAAACTTGTCATAAATAATAGAAAACAACAGAATAATCACGATTTTAATTAGATGGTTTGAAAGAGAAGAGAAGAGATGTCAAGGCTCACTAACCTTCTTTGGAGCAGCAAACCAAACGAGAGTCCTTCTAGCTGTTTAACCCAAACTCAAACTTTAATTCGTGTTAGCTTGAAACCTGAAAGAAATCAAAACCTGGTTAGGGAGACCTAACTTTTATTTTTCTACTCAGAACTATAAGTTCTTGAAATATATATTCAGAAGTTAAACAAATACATTCAGTCACTTAAATTCACCTCGCGGCAGAAGGTTGTAGTCTTTAAACTTATCATACATTCAGTCTTTCATTTCGCTACTTAGAACTATAAGTTCTTGAAATATCTGTTCAGAAGTTAAACAAATACATTCAGTCACCTAAATTCACCTCGCGGTAGAAGTTAGTTGTATTATGTCAACCAAGTTCAGTCACTTAAACTTATCATACATTCAGTCACTTAAACTTATATATTTCTTTGTGCAAGTTAACTGTGGCTTCTGTATGCTAAGTACAAATACAAATGTAGTAAATTTTACTTTTACTTGTATTAACTCAAGTAAGAACTGACATGTAAACCTGTGGACAGACAGTACGTTTAGCTTTATTGTAAGAAGTGCATTTACACAGTTCTTTAAGTTGACTATATTAGAAATAGAAGGGTGAAAGCAAATATAAGAACGAAAGTAAATAGTGTTTATGGGAACATCCGAATTCATTATCACAGAACATTAAGTGTGACAAAAAAACGTAAAATTACTGATTTCTATTCCAACCTACAATCTCTATCTTCGCAATATCACAAATGACACTATAAACTAAATTATCTATAATGTATATTATATAAATATTTCGTTACAACTAATACCACATAAAGAGCCTCTGTTGGCATATCATTACTGGTAAGAAAGATGTAACAACATATACATATATATATAATAAGCAAAAATCAAAATAAAAGCATCTGAGTCGCCTCGAGACTAAACCAATTAATCAGTCAATAATTCAAGAAGAATACCAAAAAATGCAATAGGTATCTCAAGTAGAAGATTTTAACTTACCCAAAAAAGAGATAGGCAAGAGTTCATCCAAGACTGAAAATCACGAAATCAGCTACAAATGGGTCTTTTTGTATGATTTATTTTGGTATTCCTGTAAATTATCAAATAGTTCAGAGAAATTCTAGATAAAATATAAGAATACAAATGTAAAATCACTGAAATAATTATAATCCCTTGCTGCATGTTCAAGATTTTACCTTACATAATAAAGAATCCTTATAAAAAACCCAAACATAAATTTATATAAAGATTAATATGGGTTTCGGTTAAAAATATGCACCAAACTCAGAAAAATCGCTGAGATTAAGGAAAAAATAGGCAATTATATGAGAGAAATCAGATGTGCACATCATTTGTTTCGTTAAAAGAAAAAGGGAAACATTGGGGATTTGACCACAAACCTGATAATTGATGAGTTTCTTATCTTGATTTCATAGATTTGTAGCAGATAATCCCTAATTTGAGGGAAAATTAAGCATTTTAGCACTGACTATTTTAGAGAGAGGGAGGAGAGTTTTGAGAGAGAGAGAGACTCGCGTATAAGAATAAGGCTGTTTTGAGAGACGAGAGACAGCCCTTTTGTTTAAACATGTAATGTTTGTTTTTTAATTAAAATAAAATAGATTCAGAGGCGACCCAGTCGCTACAATAACTATTTAGAGGCGACATTTTAAAGTCGTTACAATAATATGGAGCCAAAATTTTAGTTTTAGCGGGTACCGAAAATTCCAGCCAAATTAGAGGCGACCTCATAAAAGTCGCTGCTAAATAATGGACAGTAGTAGCGACTTCTAAAGTTGATTCTAAAGGTACAACTTCTGTTGCAATATTTTTGGTCGCCGCTATATGTTGCCGCTAAAAATTCAATTTTTTGTAGTGAAAATGTTTCAAGTATGTAATCATAATAATAGTGTTGTTATGGTTCACTTACCAAGACTAGATAAGAGATTCCGGATGTAATTACCTTATGGGGATCGGAGTTCCAATATTTAAGAATATCTTTAAAGTGAGATTCCGAAATATCTACTGGCCTATTCTCCATTCGAAGCTCATCATTCTCACGGGATTTGGAGTGGTTTGTCTTCAATTGATTCTTATACTTTCTCCAAGCACTACAAACTGATTCAAAAACCCATTGTTTCGCCTCGTTAGGAATGTCATATTTTTTCTATAAATTTAGATCAATTGGGTTAGTGTAAGAAATAAGAAATAGCATCCATGTTTATTGGACATTGGGAACTTCATACCTTGATATATTTCCACATATCATCTTTTGTGTCTAGTTTCCTCCAATTAAATACATTAAGAGGACAAAAAGTCTCACTCCTTGCCAATGTGCCGAGGAAGCTACCCAACTCTTGTACAATTTCTTTAGTAGCACCAACGAGTTGATTATACTCATTTAGAATGATTATTGTATGCTCCTTTCTACCATGAACACTTGGCATTTGAATATGACCTTTTTTCTTTTTGGCGAGGAGGGGCCTGCAATAGTACAAAGCAAAGATAATCATTAATCACTATTTTTAGTTAATTTTATGATTAAAATTTATATATATTTGCCTTGTTCCTCAAATTGTTCAATTGCTTCATAATTGGTAGAATCATCAGATCGTTCATGTACTCCCTATGATGTAGGAGTGATGGAATCCATATTCGCTTGTTGCACTTGTTCATGTACTCCTTGTGCTGATGAAGAGGTGGAATTATGTGGCACTTGTTGCACTTGTTCTTGCAATTGAGATCCTAATTCTGATTGTCGTTCTTCATTTGCATTTGACCTTATATTCAAGACTCTTTTTGTTGTCAACAACGAAACATTTGGTTTCGCAAAGATGGAGGTAATCCAGCTTCTAATTGTCGTTCTTCTTTTTCATTTGACCTTGTAGCTTGAAAGGTTCTTTTTGTTGTCAACGAAGAAACCCTTTGATTTCACAAAGATGCAAGTAATCCAGCTGGAATGCGGTTGGAGATTTTCTTCATTTTGCTTGGGCACCCTTCTTGATTCATGACTATTCAAATATTGTTCAGATTCTGAAAAGCAAACACAATATTGGATAGCAAAACCAACAACAAAAAAATAGGTAAATGTTTTTGGTCACAAACTACTGATTGTTTTGAACATTAAAAAGAGAGATTGGTCCATCAGCAGTGAAAAAGGTTATATGCATTCAAACAAATGGCAAGAAGTTTGCAGTTCACAATCCAAAGTATACACCAACAATCAATAGTGTAAAGCCAAAAAGAAGAAAACTATATGCCCTCATGAAACTTGAGATGCAGAAGACTTGAGATGCAGAAACAAAAGAATGACATCCATGGAGTTCCTTTCTCTGCGTACTGGAAAAGTGATGACCAACAAGTCATTCAAGACAGTTCGAGTATAACACATTTGTCGAAGGAGATTCATGTAAAACAGACAGACGCTGAAAGTAGTTAAGATAATATAGGATGAAGAAGCAGGAACATGTGAGCATATGATTTTGCATATAGGCATATCTAGCAACCTAAGGCAGAAACAGTGGGAAAATCTGGAAGAATGACGGCCAAAAGAGCATCAACTTCTAACATGGAAACTATCACAACAAATAAAAGATGGGATCAAGGTTGTTTTATTTGTTAACTTAACAACTTTCAGAGTCAAATAAGTCTGCAAATATGAAAGCCAAGAACAACTCCCTCCTCTGCATACAAACTTGACACCACTTCAAGTATTTTTAACAGCTTACCTTGAGATCTGCACAGAAAGAAAACAGAAGAAGAGAAATCAAACCTATCAGGATAAATAAATTATACGAAGTTTAAACTCAAATTAGTGAAAATCTTAGTTGCTAGACGAGAAAATGAATTAAACACATTACTTAGACCACGTATATCACCCTTTAATTACTGCACTAAAGGTTTAAACTGAAATCCTGGAGAAAACTAAGACTAATCCAGAATAGCAAACAATAAACATAAAATTTAAAGATAAATCACACCTTGCCTAGATTATTTGGTCAAGTACATAGTGATACAGAACAAGATGTTTTTATGTCCTGGCATGCTTGCATCAGCAACATTGTCTCTCATGAACATGTAGTACAAGCATGTAGAGGGCAGGATAAAATATTGGATACATACAGTTTTAGAAGGCAACATATATGAAGGTAACTAGATAAATCAGTCATAAAGGAGCACGAATGCAAATCCCAAGACTAGAATAATAGAATCAATAATGTAGCATGGTTGGATCACAAATTTGATATTCTACGTCAAAATGTAGCACGACTAAACTAGAAGAGAACGTTGGAGATCACAAATCCTGCAAAATTGAAGCATGTCAGAATACTTGGAGTGCAAATTCAGTGAAGGGACCCATGATGCAGACGTAGAGGTTAAGCTTGATGCTCAAGAGAGCGAGTTTTAAGTATCTCGAGGCTATTATCCAGGGTAACGGGGAGATTGACGAAGATGTCACACATCGCATCAGAGCGGGATGCATGACATGGAGGCTCGCTTCCGGTATTTTTTGTCATAGGAATGTGCCGCTAAGACTTAAAAGTAAGTTTTATCGAGTGGTGGTTCGACCGACTATGCTGTATGGGGCTGAGTGTTGGCCAGTCAAGAACTCCCACGTGAAGAAGATGAAAGAAGTAGAGGTGAGGATGTTACGATGGATGTGTGGGTGTACCAGGAGAGATTGGATTAAGAATGAAGCTATCCAGGACAGAGTGGGAGTAGCCTCCGTGGAGGACAAGATGCGGGTGTCGCGACTGAGATAGTTTGGACATGTTAAAGGAAGAAGCATTGATGCTTCTGTCAGGAGGTGTGAGAGGTTGGACATGGAGAGTTTGACAAGAGGTCGAGGTAGGCCTAAGAAGTACTATAGGGAGAGGTGATTAGGAAAGACGTGGCGCCGCTTCAGCTCACTGAGGACATGACCCTTGATAGGAGGGTGTGGAGGTCGAGGATTAAGGTATAAGGTTAGTAGATATTTTATAGTGTTTACCAATAGTCTTAGTAGCATGCATGTCCTTTCATATTCTTAGATTTTTATTACGTTATGTGGTTTTGTTCGCCTCTGGTATTGTATTCCCTGTTGCTATTATTTGGTACTACTTATCTTTTATCTCTCCCTTATCTTTTCTCTTCCATATTTCTTCCTTCCTTGCTTTCCTCTTCTTTTTCTTGCCCTTCCTAAGTTGAGGGTCTATTGGAAACAACTTCTTTACCTGCATTAGGTAGGGGTAAGGTCTGTGTATAGACTACCCTCCCCAGACCCCACCTGTTGGGATAAGACTGGGTTTGTTGTTGTTGTTGTATTTATAAACAAAAAAAGGCATTATCACTCACCCAAAAAAGAATATACTTAAAAGAATTTCATAATTTTGTTATTTAATTATTTGCTTCCATCTAGTCCCAATCAGTATCATCAAACTCATCCTCCTCTTTCGATGTTTCCATAATTGTATCATATGAATTTTGTGCATGAGATGGAATATCAATGATATCAACGAGTACATCTTCTCTTGACCATTTAATGTCAACATCAAGTAATCTAGATGAGGAACCAATGTCATTATTATGTTCCCGCCAAAATATGTCTCCAATATTGGGACAATTCTCTTCCTCGAGATCATACAAATCAACAAGTACTTTACTCCTTGCATAATAAACATCTTTCTCAATTGGATCCTCCACATAAAAAATTTGATAAGCTTGTGATGCCAACACAAAAGGGTCAGCCGTACAACAAAATCTATTGAAGTACACCCGAGTTAACGCATAATCATCTATTCATTACGAAATCAATCACATCTAAACAATACAACACTAAAACAATCACAATAATCAATCTTAATGATATCCCGAATCGCTCCATAATAGATAACCTCGTCATCGATGGGATTTTGGTCCCTAGCACTAGTAGAACTATCAGCTGTTGCCGATAAAGTCACTCCACTATTTTGAGTCTTGCCTCAGGAATCCCGTTCTTTAGTATAAAATCGGTATCCATTAATAAAATATCCCGTATATCTTTTGGATAGCATATTAGGTCCTTTGGCTAGCCTTCTTAAATAATCTGGCAATACAATATTTTTAACTTTCTCTTTAAATCAATTTTTGAATTCCCAACTATGATCCCTCGCTCTTACCCATGCATTTGATCTACTATTATTAACAATTAAATTCTTATGTTCCCTGCAATCAAGAACATTTCAAGTTTAATCATATAATAAATAAAAAATTATATAAATAAAAAATAAATAAATAGTAATATAATTTATCTTACTCGATAAACTTTTCCATTTGTTCATCTCCAGTATTGAACAGAGCATATCGATGTGCTTCAAAGCATAAGTGTGAATCCATGAGAAAAATATTTTTTTTCTTACTTCCAATTGGATGGCCTATATTAGGGAATATAGGTGATACGTTTTGAGAGCACTCATCATCCACATTTTGGTAACTACTAAATTTGTTCTTCACGCCATCATGTAGATATCTCGAACAAAAAGTCAAGCACTCATCGGCCAAAAACCCCTCTTCTATTGACGCTTTTGGACTAGATCGATTACGTACAAATGCCTTGTACTTGCATAGATTCTTCTCAATGGGATACATCCAACGAGGATGAGCCGGACCCCCAAGCTTAATTTCATTCACCAAATAAATAGGCAAATGTGGCATTATGACAAAAAATGTTGGATAGAAAAGCTTTTCAAGCTCACATGTAATTTCAACAATTTCAGATTGCATTGTTTCAAGATCTCTTCGCCTTATGACCTTACTTCATATAGCTCTAAAGAAATTTTTCAACTTAATCAAGGCCAATGAAACATTCTCGGGAAACACTTTTCTAACAGCAACCTGGAGCCAGTAATGCATTATAAAATGGGTGTCATGACTCTTGTACCCCGATATATTCATCTCCTTCGCTTGCACGCGTTTTGAAAATTCAAAGCACACCCTTTTGGTAATTTAGAATTTTTCATGACAGTACAAAATAAACTTTTCTCTTTTGATTTCTTTTAGAAATAAGATTTAGCCAAACTTATAGTTCCATTATTATTTATTCTTGGTTGTAGCACCTTTCGTATCCCCATTTCTTGTAAGTCATAGCGACATTTTCATGATCCTTTAATTTTTCATCTATTTCTAATAAATTCCCAAGAAAACTATCACATATGTTTTTCTCGATGTGCATCACATCAAGATTGTGGCTCAATTTGTTATACACCCAATATGGCAATTCAAAAAAATGGATCTCTTTTTCCACGGACCCTTATCACCCTGAGGCCTTTTTTAGTGCTCTTTGCAAAAATATTGTTGAATTCAAGCAGCTCTTCAAACACTTCTTCACCCAACAATGGAACAGGTGCATGTCTATGCTCCTCCTTACGACCAAAAGACTTCTTATCTCGTCGGAATGGATGATCACGGGGTAAAAATCATCGATGGCCCAAGTAACACATCTTATGACTATGTTTGAGATATTGCGAACATGTGTCATAGTTGCAAGTGGGGCATGCCAGTATCCCCTTAGTTCTCCATTCTGAAAGCATTGCTAATGCTGGAAAGACACTAACTATCCACATTAAGGCAGCACACATTCGGAAAGTTTGGTTTGTTTGAGCATCAAATGTGTCTATCCCAATTTTCCATAGTTTCTTCAATTCTTCAATTAATGGTCGTAGGTACACATCTATATCATTTCATGAAGATGATGGACCTGGAATGATCATAGACAATATTATATACTCTGACTTCATGCAAATCTACGGTGATAAAGTATAGTTCATTAACATAACAGGCCACGTGCCATGAGAAATGCTCATGGTTCGAAACTGGTTGGAACCATCACTTGAAAGACCCAATCTAACATTCCGAGCATCTCTAGAGAAGTCTGGGTGAAAAGAATCAAAAGCCTTCCAAGCTTCCCCATTAGCAGGATGTCTTATATTCTCATCATTGGGTCGTTCATTAACATGCCATCTCATTGCGGCAGCCGTTTCAAGACACTTGAATATCTTCTGAAGCCTAGGCTTTAAAGGAAAGTACCTTAAAACCTTTGCAGGGATTTAAGAGGTTGCTTTATTCAAAGGACCATCACTCTTCCATCTTGAAGACCCACAAATAGAGCAATTATCGGCATTCACATTTTCATTCCAAAATAACATGCAATCATTAGTGCATGTATTTTTTTAATAATAAAGACCCAAATCTTTTATCATGTTTTTAGCCTTGTTGAAAGATACTGGTACCTGAGCAAAGGGAAATGAGCATGTTATCTAAGTCCGGATGATACTCTTTTAAATACATATTCATATCTGAAGCTTAAGCGTATGTATTCACACTTACTCACATTATTCTGGTTAAAATGTGAATTTTTTGCATCTACATGATCAGGAATTTATAGAATAAATAATTGAATTCTTTTTAAAATGGAGTCTTGGGACTAATTCAAGTGAACATTTAAGAAGAGAACTGTTGCAAAGTTTCTTTTTCAATTTCAGTGTTGATCAGTCTATCACTCGATGTAAGTCGCTGTTATTCTTACTACAAATTAAGTAAAAACAGCTGCCACTTTAGAAATAAGCCTAGTTAATTAATTATATTTTGTAATCTGATTACACACAAATTAAATCTCGCTCTATATTTCTGTTAGTACGTTAATACTGATTTGCTTCCAACATTATAAAATTATTATAGGAACCGGTACAGCGTACAAAATCATTAAGTTTGTTAAATTAACATAACTTGAAGCAACCAAATAATGAGTCTTGCTACATTATCCATTGACGAATTACAAGGAATACAAACATTTGACCTATTCAAGTCAAAGCAAACAAGGAAATCACAATTGAAGCATCGTCCGTTCAACTCCATAGCCAAATTTGCAATTCTAACCACTCGATATACTAAAAGTGCATCTAATCCGCAAGTCAAATCAAGTCAAAATCAAATTTTCAATAGTAAAACTCAAAGCAGAAGAAATAGAGTGGAAAATGAGAACAAACCAGATTGCTATGACAGCGATCGAGATCCAACCTTAAGAAAAACCAAGAATTTGCAGGCAAAAAAGCTTCAAGTATCAATCTCAGTATGAAAAATTCCCTCCAATAAAATTAAAACGAAATTGTTAGAATATAGTATTATAAAAATTTAAAGCAATGTAATACAGAAATTAGTGGATGAAAACTAAGGCTTCATGCTTAGATAAATGTCTCTAGAACCCAAGATTTTATTGGCTCATATGACGCAAATTCAACAGAATGCTTTTGTATTCTGGCAAAGCAATGAAGGGGAGTGTGTCCTTCTGAAAGTTTTATTTGGGCCATGCTTGCCGATTTATTAGTAGGAACACGCAGTTTGTTTGGGGTTTTGCTTGCCGATTTTTTTTTTTTTTTTTTTTTTTGGTAACAAACGTGAAAATTTTATTACCAGTCAAATTCAAATACAAAAGAAGAGCACTCTATCTGACATCCCAGATGAGCCTCGAATACAAAACAAAAACCAGTAAGTACTCTTACTATTTTCTCCTGCCATTTCTTCTATACATTTACATTTAATCTACGTATGAATTGTTTCACCTTTCTAATTTTTTTGTTACTTTGTATCATCTCTATTCTTCCCCTAATTATAGTTTATATTTGTTTCAGTATAATAGTACACTGTAGGTTTTTGCTCCTAAACATTGCCCAGTTTCTTGCTTGCCAGATACTATAGATGCCTACTCCATATATTGCTGCAACCAGGTTCTTCTTCGTCACAGTCCATCTTCTTCTTTGTATTCTTTCCAGTCCTTGCCTAACGCGCTGTTGCTCAAATTTGATTCCACTCCATTTAGTTAGTTCATCCCTGTGCAGACCATTTACATTTTGAAAATAAATGTTCTGCATTCTCCACATCATCTTCCCCACATAGAATGCACCCAGTATCTTCACATTGTAATCCCATGGTCACTAGTCTCTCCTTAGTCAGTAGTCTGTTTTGCTCAGCCAGCCACAGTATAAATCTATGTTTTAGTAGGCTGATTCTATTCCAGATTAGTTCAGCCAATTCCATTCTTTCTGTTTCTCCAGTTAGCTGCATATATCCCTTCATTATTGAATATTTTCCATCCTTTGTCAAGTTGTATCTCCCATTCTTGTACAACCTGACCATGCTCAGTTTTAATTTGTGTAGTCTTTTCCAATACCAACTACTATCTCCTTGAGGTACATGATTCCAAAAGTCTACACCATTGTTCCATGCACAATGGGATATTTGCTTGTCGATTTACTAGTAGGAGTATTCAAACATTGATTTTGTGTTTGTCTATTTTAGGATGTAGCCTCTTTCCTCAAATCTTTCACGAGTGGAAGGAGTTATGATAAACTCTAAACGTTACCATTGCTTTACCGAGATAAAGATAGTTATAAACCGACTATATAACTAGATTCTTGGCACAATATCATGGCCGAAACATGATGATTGAAACAAGTGAGCAACTCTCTCATTCTTCGTTTGTTTAATCTAATTTTTCTGAAGGACTAAATAAGCTTATTGAAACAACTACCTCAACAAATATTATGGGTATTCATAGGGAATATGCCAATAGTATCACGTCAATGCTAAGTCAATGGAAAGATGGCAATTCTATCCGAAAGAATTGATGGTACTTGAAATGGACAGTGATATGATGTTAGAATATTCATTGAACGACACTACGCTTATATTGAAATGTAACAGTAACCATAACCAGAAGACATATAATATAACAGAAGGATGTGCATAATGGGTCGTGGTTATTTACATTAACCATAAAAGTTGACAAAACCACACTATAAATTTCCATTGCTATTATTAGCAGATACATCAGTGTGAGCCAAACGGTGGAGTGGATACACATTGCCCATTGTGGCAGACTGGTAAACAAGGTATTCATCTTTATTTACAACAAAATATGTTGCTTCACCTATGTTCTTTAGGACATGTTGATCATCACTCCAACTGTTGCAAATGAAAAAAGGGATTCATAAATGAAACTTATATAACCAAACAAAGTAAAATAGAGGAACATAATAGTTAGCAAAGACAAAATATTACACAGCTAAGATAATAAATCTTAAATCTGTTGCAGCTAAGACAAAATATTAGTTAAACAAATCTGTTGCAGAACATGAGTTATGTCTGCAACATGAAATATTAGTTAAACAAATATGTCATAACCCATACCTGAGTTATGTCTGCCTTATTTAAATCTATATTTGCATGAAATATAATGATTGTTACACAAGCTATTTCGATCTATCATAATTAAATCACTGGAAGTTTGGTACTCAAAGAAGAAGGGTAAGGCCGACATCATCTATTTTTGCATTCTGTTGCAGGATCCATCATTAGTTCTATCAAATCCAACAAAAGCTATCTTTTTCTGCTGATTGTGAAGTGCTGCTTTTTATTAGTCTTCTTTGTCTTTTATAAGCCACAAAATTTGAACTAGCTTGTAGCAAAGCGTTGTCCATTCTCGCTCTTAGGAGACACTTTAAATCTGTAGTGGACACATCATTCATTTTTTTAGTAAGTGTTGTTGCATTGGTTATCAGAAAGTTAAACTGAAAGACTCAGGATCATGTATTATGTTGGAAGTTGGAAAAATGAATCCGAGTTATAGCGTTAAAAGCATTTTTTCTTCTCTTTACATTTATGATTTAACTCGACAAGAGACCTTACGATATCCCTCATCGCAGGCCTGGCATTTGCCTCGAGTTGAGCACATTGAAGCGCCAAATCCATTATTTTCAGGGTTTTCCATTATAAAAATCAGCAACAAACAAAAACCTAGGAAAATGAATACCCAAAAGATTACATCAGACACATAAAACACGTGTGAATTAAGAATCTTTTTGCAAAAACTACAGCATGAATTAAATACAGAACCCAAAAGACTTCAACATGAATTAAGAACCTTTTTGCCAAGAACTAAAAAATAAAGTAAAAACGTATAGAAATGGTAACAAAAACAGTACAAATGACCATAAGAGGAGAGAAAATTACCAGGCTATGGTGATTTTGGCCTTCTCTGATTCGAGCACAAATATGATTTTAGAATTTGGCAATTTCGGGAAGGCTAGAAACTGTCCTTGAAGAAATGGGTATCTGAGTTCATTGGATTTGTAACCGACGAAGCTTCGGAGAAGTGCCGAAAAAACTGACGGAAAATGGTGAACGACGACCTCGTTTTGGGCTTTGGGAACTCTAGGTTTGATGATTAATGTGGTCCAATGAAGAGGTATTTTTATAGATATAGAGAGAGTGAAAGTGACAAAGTAAATCTAAAAGATTTGGAAGAAATTCGACCAAGAGAGTATTTAGGAGATGGATTCTTGAATCCAAGGAAAAAAGAAAAGAGAGAGGGGAGTTTGGATGTATCGACTGTATTCGACTATACTGGAAGTGGGTTAACGTTTATTGTATTTACATTATTAAAATTAATTAAAATATAAAAAATGACAAGTCAGTTGGAGGGCTCACTAAATTTAAGCAGAAAAAACGATGGGGGAATGAATAGTTGTTCCCATAGAATTTTTTTTCAAAAAACCATTGCCATATATATGTCTATTGGGACGGTTTAAAAATCTATTGCGTAACAAACCTCTATGGCAACGGTTTTGTCACAATTACAACGATTTGATGGCTAAAGTGTGCTGATACCATACAAAATCCATTATAACGGTTGCAACCGTTACAATATCTTCTCTATGGCAACAATTTGCAAACTGTTGCCAAAATAACTGTTGCCATGGTTTGCCAAAATAACGGTTGCCATAGGCCCACTTTCTGGTAGTGTATATGCATGATTTCTATTTGTTTGCGCAATAAGGTAGTAAAAAAATCCCAAAGCTCTGAATTACCAGTGCTAATTATATAGATATGCGTCTTAAGCAGGTGACAATATACGATAGTTATGATTTTTAATAGTTTCATAATAAGGCAGTGAAGTCGCTTAAAAACACAGGATTAGCAGCGTCGATAGACATCCTATGGGCATGATTCTAATAATTGATTGTTAGACTTCATTTTGTAACACTTTGTCCCTATAGGAATGTCATCTTAGTGAGGGAGTACGAAACTAACATAAAGCAATTGATCAATTTTAAATCTTATAGTCATGATATATGGATTGTCAAAGGCATTGTATTATTGTATCATATATGCATACTATCTTGAGTAGTAGACATGGAAACAAGTGTAGCAATTACTTGAGCGAACATATTTTGACAAGTTAAGTGAAGTGTGTGCGTGATTCCTATAGGAATGATCCATATCAGTGTGCGACACACACTAAACAAAACAACAAATAAGGCATGCGGGACGTAATAGCAAATATAACACATGGACACTATAGGCATGTTTTCTATCCTTTCATGCAAGTATAAAGATACCCCAACCCCCTTTTTATTAATTTCCCTACATTTATTATTACAAGTTATTACAGCCAGAATGGAATAACATAAATAAATGATGAATAGTTACAGAAGAAGACAACTATAGACTCAATAATAGGCTCAGTACAAATAACCTAATGTTTTTCTAGGCCTTCGACAACTCTAGTAAACCCAAGTTCCTAGATCATATGACCAGTACAGTAAGCCTTAATAAAAGAACAAAGCCCAACATCACATAGGAACAGACACCAAGCCCAAACAAAGGACTCACATATGAGCACATAAGCAACAGACTATATATGTTGAACTAACTAAACAGAGGAAGTCCCCACACTTATTTCTTAGGACTGCAATGCTAATTATAACCAAGATGCATAGACAAATTCATGTGGCATGCTGAAAGGATAAACTTAAGACAACTTCATGTTTGCATTTTCCAAGTTTGAGGGACATGATTGATTATCATAGGACAGCAGACTATTTCCAAAAGAGTTTCAAGCACTAACATGTTCAAAAAACCTGCATAAGGCAATTTCAAGCAGGGGATCTGATTTTGAGAGCCGAAGGATCAATAGATAACAACCTTAATATAGTAGTTGTAGCATAAAAGATGACAATATAGGGTCATAACATGCGAAAAAGTGTAGCATGTGCAACATTAGCGGGGTTGAGAAGGCATATCACTTAGGTCAACATGGTAAGCATACATGCTTAGTTTCTAGAACAACAAGACTATACTAAAGCATGAATTAGTCTAAAAGAGACTCAAAACTAGGAATTTAAGGCATGAAGGTTTAATAAAGTCATAGTTAGAGAATGGCTAGTAAAAAAGCAAGTAGGCATGGTTTATAACAGTCGATAAGAACCCTAATCTTAAAGATTTCTATGTCCAAAGACATCATGGTAGGAGGATATGTCAATTTTAAGGTCAAAATATAGACAGACTTTATAACTTAAGCCAGTCAACTATGCATAATGATAAAGACCAAGTGTATTGGGGTTTAACTGGAAATGTAGACCACATTGAAGAATGCATGATTGACCAAATACCAAATTAGCAACATGTTTGTCTAAAACATCGAGACAGTAATGGGCATATAAGCAGGAGAACAGTAGAACGTACATGACGAATTCATTAGAAAGAAATTCACTCAAGCAAATTATGGGCTAAAGATAATCTCCTTCGGAATGCAGAAATCCAAGGCAAGGCATGAGAAAGGGATTTTGAAGAGAAAATAGTAATCATAATAGTAGAGCAGGCTGAACGTAATTAGTGAGTTTCGAATCATTTCCATATTCTTTGACACTGATGATTTCTCGTGTTTCAGATATTCTTCGCGATTGCAAAGTTTTGCTTGTGACTGGGTAATCGCATTCGCATACCTTCGCGTCATTCAGATCGCGTTTGCATAGAGTTACGTTGAGGAGAGGGAGTTGGAGGAAATGTCTTCGCATTCACGAATGTCTGGATCTGTTGTGCATCACGTTTTCAAGGTCTATGCAGTGAATGCATAGGGAAATTTTGTGGGGGTGAGTTTGTGTGTGTCGCAAACGCGAGGGTACTTCTACGTTCGCAAAGAGTATTCCTGGAGCAAACCTTTAAGTACTATATTTCGGACTGTTGAGTTATTTTATCATATTTTGAGTTCGGGAGCTCGAATTTAGGAGATTTTGGAGGCTATTTTCATCACATAGATTGGGGTAAGTATTTTATACTCGGTTCTGATTATATTCCGTGATTCAATCTTCGTTTTAGGCATTTGATTAATGATTTCAAAAGAGAAATTGGAGGTTTTTGTCTGAATTTTCCTATAATGATTTTTGAGTTTTTAACATCGATTTGGAGTCAGCATTGAGTGAAATAAGTTTGGTTAGACTCGTAATTGAATGAGTTGTTAGATATTGTATGTTTTGTCAGGTTTTGATGTTCGGCCTGGGTTTTACTTTTTGGTTGAATTTGAGTAAATGTGTAAAGACTCAGCCTTTATCATTTGGGATTGTTTCCTTAGGCATTATTTGATGTTTTAAGTTTCTTTTGACTATTTCCGAGTCGTTCGGAGGATAATACGTGTAGGATGGCATTTCTAGAGTATTGTTTGGCTTGTTCGGTATTGAATTTGGCTTGCGCAAGGTAATTAACATATATAAACTTGGATTTAAGGGTATTTAACCTAGATAAATCTGTTATAAGATATGTATTAGGGTGAAGCACATGCTAGGTGACGAGCGTGTGGGCCCGCACCAGGGTAATCTTCATTCAAGTTGACTATTAGAATATGACCGGACATGTTTTGCTGCTATATCTTGTTTTATTCGTGTAAGTCCCACGTGTTAGAGTAATTGAGATGTGAATCATGTTAGAAATCGTGTATAGGGTGTGTTCTTATTCGGTTGAGACCTAATGAGGCTATTTGTGTTGTTTTGAGTTATATTCTCTAACTATATTATATACTCAGTCATGACTCTTCATTTGCATATAATATCTCAGTCTTTGTTAATCATTCACTGTTACACCGCATGATATCATTATTTGGGCTTAGTGTACGAGATTGTGATCCCTTGAGACTTGAGAGATAGATGACTGCGGTGGGCCTGAGAGTCGTGTTGTGAGTGTTATTCTTGATGAGGCTGCACGCCACAGCATGCCAAATTGGCTTTGTTACTATTATTCTTATTATTTTTTATCGGATGCATGTGGTAGTGGGCCTTATTGGCTTATTTATTATAAGGGATCAGGCTGCACGCTGCACCAGGCCTTATATACACTTGAGTGAGGGGCTTATGGTACAGAAACCCTTAGAGTGCTGAGTGATTGTGTGTGTGTGATGAAGTATGAAACTGAGGCAGACAACTTAAGTGTGTTGAGGGTGAGAGTACCGGAGAATATCACCGTGAAATCATTCATTTGAAATGCATACTTGGCATGTGGGCATAGAGATGAATTTTCCTCATTCTAGACGGTATTGTGGCATTCTCGATTTGACATGTACATTTGACATGTAGGCATTGAGATGTATATTCCTCATGCTAGACGATATATGATAATTGAAGAGTTGGCATGCATATTAATATGTAAGCATAGAGATGTACTTTCCTCATGCTATCAGATAATGATTTGTCTTGTCTTTTGTTCAATGATTGGGAAAATCATAGTTTCTCCGATATCTCATATTTTGGTGATTTCGGTGAAAGATTTGGGCTTTATTGTTATACCTGAAAGGCATGTCTACTTTTTAGTAACTGTGAACGAGTTGAACATAATATCTATTGAGTTATTCCTTATATTTTCTTCATTATATTATTACGAGTTGTTATTTGGCTATCGATGTTGGACTAAGCTCCTCACTGCTTTCAACCTAAGGTTAGGTTTGTTACTTATTGAGTACATGTGGTCGGTTGTAATAATACTAAACTTCTGCACCTTGCGAGCAAATTTTGGAGTTGATGTTGCTGTATATAGTGAGAGCTGGCATTGAAGATGTAACTACGTTCTAGTTATTGTTGCCTCTTGTCAATTGTAGCTTTAGATTTGTGAATTTGTTTACGTATATTTCGAACAGAGGATGAATTTATTGCGTACCAGCTTCGTAAATTCTAAGTCATAGAAGCTCATGACTTATACTACCAGTCCTTGGGAAAAATGTATTAAATTTACTTATTTCACTTTTTGACACTTATCGTTATCATTAGATTATATTTACTATTATAGGCTTACCTAGCGGGTTGGGTTAGGTGCTATCACGAGTAGTTAGATTTTTTGGTCGGGACATATCATTTGACTAAATTTCATTACTACTTCATTGAGGTTAGTTTTGATACTTTCCGAGTACATAGGGTCGATTATACTCATACGATACTGATGCACCTTGCGTGCAAATTTTGGGGTTGAGCTCTTATGGATGACAAAGGGCATGACAAAGGTCGATTATTATTTCGTAGATAAGTTCCAATTCAAGTTGTGTTGTATGTTTGTTGCTGTCACGACCCAAAACCACCAATAGGGCATGATGACGCCTAACGCACTTGCTAGGCAAGCCGAACATAACAGAATTAACAAAATAATGCAATTCTAAAGCCTTTAAATATAACATAACGACACCAATTCATGATAAATCCCCCCGAACTAGTAAATACAGAATCATGGGATATAAACAGAAATACAAGTCTGAAAAGAAAAATAACAATACTGTCTGAAATAAAGAAAACAATACTAGATGAGAAGAGACACCAAGACTGCTGTCGAAATGCAGGTCTACCTCGTCTCTGGAAATAACTCAGTAAGCAAAACTTCGCTATTGGTGACTCGGTTCAACACCTGGATCTACACAATTAAGTGCAAAGTGTAGTATGAGTACAACTGATCATATGTACTTAACAAGTATCATAAATAACCTCAGCGGGGCAATAGAAGCAAGAATTATAAATGATACTTGCTAATTACTTGTACAGTTCATAAATTCAACAAGAACAGAAAAATAATACGATCAAGTAAATCTTAGAAAGAACCACTTTGTTGGATAGAATTACTTATCATACACAACTCAACCAAACATTCTAGCATACAAAGAGGATATGCAAAAAAGCAAATAGATAGCACTCACGAAAGTTGCAAGTAAAGATTGAATGGAAGAACCAAAATCAAACACTTCACAAATTTTCCTCAAAATTTCCGTAACAATACATAATTACTGATAAGTTTTCCTCAATTCGAGAGTACACAATCAAGATGAACTATTAGAGGGTGACCATAGGGGATTGATCCATATCCACATGCTGCTCGGTGTAGTCACGTGCAATAATCGTAATCCGCTCAGCGTGGTCACAGGCTCAATATCATAATTTGCCCGACATGGTCACATGCTCAATATCATAATCTGCCTAATGTATTCACAGACTAAATAACACAATCCGTTTGTCTTGGTCACATGCACAATATCATAATCCGCCAAATGTGGTACCATGCATAATATCACAATCCGCTCGGCGTGGTCATGGGCTACCATTCCAAACTATCTCACACATAAAGCAGATATGCAAGAATACATGTACATGATAAAACCTCAAATTTCACACTCCTGGGCCAGTAGAAGTTATATGCTAAGGTGTACGCATGTGAAAGTGTGATATCATATCTCAATCAGGTAAATACATCACAAAATAACAACTATTATGTTTAAATAAGAAGATTAACCTCTATGAAACCTCAAACACGACCCAAATAGCTCACAACCGGGGTACAAATAAGAGAAACATAAGAGCATGAAACATAGAAATCAATTCAAGGAATATTATAGCCTAAACATTACCCCAAACATAGATAATACCTCGTTACGCACATATGGGCTTAGCCCCACACATGTACGCCACCCATAGCACGTGGCTATCACAAAAAACACACAATTAGTGCCTCAACCAATTGTAGGTAAGATACTTACCTCAAGCAAGTCAAATCAATCCTCTAATAGGCCCTTCCCGCGTGAATCAACCTCTGAATGACTCGACTCTAGCCAAAACAACTTAATATCATCAATAAAAGCCATTGAAAACGATTCTGAATGATAAATCTATGATCTTTAACCAAAATAAAAAATTACACCCCATTCCCGCACACTAGAACCCGACAAAAACCACAAATTCAGAACACCCATTCAAATACCAGTCCAACCACACAAATTTCATTAAATTTTGACCCCAAATCGACTTTCAAATCATCAAATCTCCCTCTCCAAAATCATGGTCCAAGCACCCTTAAAGCATACCTTAATTCATTAAAATTATGTGTAATAATCTATTGGTAGTCAGTATCTAACACCAAAATCAGTTAAGGATCGCTTACTCCGTTAATTGTGATGATAAATCCTTCAAAACTTGTATCCAACCGAGCTCCACAACTCCAAAAATGAGAAAAAGACCAAACCCTTCGACATATGTATTATGTCCAGCAAAACCGCACAAGCGGTCAGTAAACCACTTCTGTGATCCCCTCCAAAACCCCAACCTTCCCCTTTTGCAGTTCATCCTTCGCATATGCTAGTCCGCATCTGCGGACTCCTACCGAACCTGCGCAAGCGCATCTACGCTCCTTCGTTCGTATTTGTGAACGTCCTCTACCAGACCCAACTTCCGCACCCGCACATCACTTACTGCACATGCGGCTCCGAATCTGCAGACAAGCCCTTCACAAATGCAAAAACACCAGAAACATGAACATTTAGCAATTTCCTCCAAGTCCACAAATGGTCTGAACTCAATCCGAAACAAACTCGAGGTACCGGGGACCCCATCAAATCATACCAACCAATACTAAATCAAAACAAGAACTTACTCTATGCTTCAAATCACATAAAATAACATCAAAACCACGAATCGCACCCCAATTCAAACCTAATGAAGTAATAAACTTTCAACTTCTGAAACTCATGTCGAACCATATCAATTCAACTCTAAATGACCTTAAATTTTGCATGAAAGTCCCAAATGACACAATAGACCTATTCCAACTCCCAAAAACAAAATCTGAACCCTATATAAACAAAGTCAACTCTCGGTCAAACCTTAATCCTTCCAAACCTTCAACTTCCAGCTTTCGCAAAAAAGCACCAAAACAATCTACGAACCTCCAAATCCACATTCAGACATACGAGAAGGTCCAAAATCACCATACAAAGTTGTTGAACCATCAAAACTTCATTTCGGAGTAATCTACACAAAATGAAAACTCCGATCAACTCTTACAACTTAATCTTCAACCTTGGGACTAAGTGTCCCAATTCACTTCAAAACCTCCCCGAAACTAAACCAACCACCCCCGACAAGTCACATAACCACAAATACACATAGGTAAAGCATCAAATAGGGGAAACAGACTAAAATACTCAAAACAAGCCTTCGGGTCATTACATTCTCCCCATCTTAATCCAAGGTAAAAACGTGTATCAACTAAAAACTTCTATTGCCACACACAATAATTACCTATAGTGGGTAGTTAAAACTAGAAGTCTAGACAGGATTGAAGATCAATTTTTGAATGTAAGCTGCTAACTGAGAAACTAAGCCCGCACTCAAATAAGCCTCATGGATGATCAATCAAATAATAGCTTATATTGGTCTTCTTATTGTTTTGAAAGATCCTGATATTTCTCTCTTCTCACAAGTAGTATACAAGTGCAGTCAGAGTCATTCTATAATCACTAATACCTCTTGTTCCTTTACATACGTTCTTAGACCATTAGATTTCATATTTCCAATACATATTATCCCCGATAATACGTTGCCACAACAACAGATTTTTTAATATAAAACCATCCACCTCACAACCAAAGAAAAGATGTTGGATAGTTATCCAAGTGCTATATGTTAAGTTATCCAAGTGCCAGTTCTGATTAGACTCGGTGGCATTCTTGGGCCACGTAGTATCTAGTGAGGGAATTAAGGTGGATCCGTAGAAGATTGAGGTAGTTCAGAGTTGTCCTAGACTTTTACCGCTACTAAGATTTTTGAGTTTCTTGGGTTAGATGAGTATTATCACTGCTTGTGAAAGGGTTTTCATCTATCACAACCCCATTGACGAAGTTGAATCACAAGGGTGCCCCATTTAGGTGGTCTAGTGAGTGTGTGGAGAGCTTTCAAAAGATCAAGACTGCCTTCATTACAGTTCCACTTCTGGTTTTGCCTTCGGGATAAAGTTCATTTATAGTCTACTATGATGTTTCATAGGTTGGAATTTGGTGTGTGTTAATGCAGTATGATATGGTGATTGCTTATGCTTCGTGTCAGTTGAATCCCTATGGGAAGAACTACCCAATGCATGACTTGGAACTAGCATCTATTGTACACACGCTCAAGATTTGGAGGCACTACTTATATAGCGTGTCATGTGAGGTGTATACGGATTACTAAAATCTTCAACGCCTATTCAAGTAGAAGAATTTGAGCTTGAGGAAATGGAGGTGGTTGGAGTTATTCAAAGACTATGATATCACCATTCTTTATTATCTCGGGAAGGCCAACGTGGTGGCTGACGCCTTGAGTAGGAAGGTGGAGAGTATGGAGAGTCTTGCTTTTATTCTAGTTGGGGAGAGACCATTAGCTTTGGATGTTCAGGATTTGGTAAACGAGATTGTGAGGTTGGATATTTCAGAGCCTAGCATGGTTCTTGCTTGTGTTGTATTACGGTCGTCCTTGTTTGATCGCATCAAGGCACGTTAGTATGTTGATCCCCACCTGCTTGTCCTTAAGTACATGGTGATGCTAAGGAGGTGACTATTGGTTATGATGGGGTATTGAGGCTTAAGGGAGTTGATTCTTGAGGAGACTCATAGTTTATGGTATTCTATTCATCCTAGATGCTACGAAGATGTATCATAGTTTGAAGAAGCATTACTGGTGGAGAAGGATGAAGAAGGCCATTTTTGCGCATATTGTACGGTGCTTGGACTTTCAGCAGTTTAAGTATGAGCATCAAAGACTGGGTGGTTTGCTTCACATGCTAGATATACCATAGTAGAAATAGGAGCATATCACTATGAATTTTGTGGTTAGGCTGCCACATACTTTGATGAAATTTTATGTTGTGTGGGTCATTATGGACAGACTCACCAAGTCTGCACACTTTGTTCCAGCCATGACTGCTACACATCAGAGTAGCTGGCTCAGATTTATCTTAGAGAGATTGTTCGCCTACATGATATGCCACTGTCTATTATCTCGGATGGAGGCACTCGGTTTACATCGCATTTTTGGAGAGTCGTGCAGCGAGAGTTGGCAGCACAATTTGAGCTCAATAAGGCATTTCATCCCAAATGGGTGGGATGTGTGAATGTACTATCATGTGTCATTTATTTAGAGGGTCAGTGGGATCAGTTTCTACTGTTAGTGGAATTCACCTACAATAACATCTACCAGTTAAGTATCTAGATGTCTCCAAACGAGGACTTATATGGAAGGCAATGTCGTTCTCCGATTGGTTGGTTTGAGCCTGGGGAAGCTAGGTTGTTGGGTACTTATCTGTTTGCAATGCTTTGTAGAAGGTGAAATTGATACAAGAGCAGCTTCGTACAACGCAGTCCAAGAAAAATAGTTATGCTAATAAGAAGGCTTGTGATGTGGAATTCATGGAGGGTGAGAAGGTTCTACTTAGAGCTTCACCCATGAAGGGTGTAATGAAGTTCGGGAAGAAGGGCAAGTTCAGACCTCGATATATTGTCCTTTCGAGATGTTGGAGAGAATTGGTGAGGTGACCTACATAATTGCTTTTCCACTCAATTTATTAGGACTTCATCCGTTATTGAATATTTCCATGCTTAAGAAGTCCTATGAGGATCCGTCACATTTGTTAGATTTCAGCTAGGTGCAGTTGGACAAGGATTTGACTTGGGATGAAGAGCCGGCCTCCATTTTGGAAAATGAAGGTTTGAAAGTTGAGATTAAAGAATATTGCATAGATGAAGGTTTGTATGATGATTTTGGACTTAGGCGTATGTACGAATTTAGATTTGGTGGTCCCTAGGTTGATTTAATTATATTTGGTGAAGGTTGGAAATTCGAAGCTGTCACGACCGAAACCAATAGGCCGTGACGGGAACCTAGTGGCTTACTCAACCGAGTATCTATGTAGCGTATCTTTCTTATCATGCTATCAGAGGTAAATGAGCCGAAAAGGATTTCATGATATAACCAAGATAAAACATAAGGAAATACTCGACATAGGACGATCCAACATGGAATACAAACTGATACATGTGACATACATGCCAATAGGATCGAAATGATCATTTGTACACTCAAAACATAGGCCGACAAGGCCATATAATTATCCATATACATGACATATGTCTACAAGCCTCTAAGAGTACATAAACGTCATAAAGGTCGGGACAGTGCCCCACCATACCAATCTATACATGTCCAAAGTATATTGACCAAATAGGAAGCTCTGGATCAAGTGGAGTGCACCAACACCTTCCGCCGAGCTGATAGCCTACTAGGAGAACTGTCAACCTGTCTATCGGTACCTGTAGGCATGAAACGCAGCGTACCCAGGCAAAAGGGTCATCAGTACAAATAAAGTACCGGGTATGCAAGGGATGAAAAGAAGTATATAAAAGACATGAAAGAAACAAGGAGTAAATGACTCAACTTGTAAGTCTGAATAGCTCTATGAATAATGAAAATTTTATAGTGCCATACATATGCCTAAAAATGTCATATCATGCATAGGTATATACGTACATAACATTATCAAGCTTCTGAGAGCATCCCATCATATCATCACGACCTCTGTGGGCGAAACCATTAATGTATACCAGTTGAACAGGTGGCGGCGCGTATATAAATCCATAACCTTTCCCCATACCCCATATACATATAATATATATGTATATAATGTCATCTGATCATGGGTCAATGTACATGTATAAATGAATACAATGCATAAGAAGTAAGTCAATAAGATCTCTCGGGATGATAAGATCATCATTCCTTCGGATAATATCATGGAATAAACTTTATCAACTTACGTATTTTCTAAGACATATGAACATATGATATAATAATAGGACACATGGGTAATCAAAAACATATGAAACCCAAGTACTTCTAAGAATAGAGTCACTTGTGAAAGTTGCGTGTTTTCTCGTTTTGTTGTATCATATGGATCATGCCAAAATAAAATAAAGGATATCCTTAATATACTTTAACATCATTGAGTCCTTAATACCTTCCAAGAAGTTCATTTAATAACTCAACTCAATCTACCATCGCATAAGGACATTCAAAATCAGTGTTAAGTAAAGGTTAAGTCCGCAACTTAAACTAGTAGCTCATTTATGTAACTTTGCGAAGCATCTCCAATGTAAACTTACTTTACCAAGTCCATAAACCAACACGAACCCGTATGAAATTAACCTATATACTTTTAGCACCACAACACAAATCAAGCTACACAACAACAATTGCATAAACTTCACCAACGAAACTACTATTTAACACGACAAATGGCAAGCTCGGATTGAATCCCTTTTGAACCCTTTAAATCCAAAGTCATTCATTCATTAACTTAACAACATAGGCACAATGATATTAAGTACAATGGGAGGTCTTATAATTTCCTATTCATGTTCTAATTCACCATCAAACATCCCAACAATCTAAAAACAACAACAAGTACAACTTTCCATTGTTATGTTGTTCTTTCTATTCATACTCATTGTACCAAAAACAAGTTTGACATGTAGACAATATTTTATAATAACAAAATTATGAGAGAGTCATTTTCAAGGGATTACAACCATTTATCATTCATGTAAATAGCCATTCCAAAATAGTCAATTACAAACAATAACATCTCAAACTATTTAAAGTCTCCTCTTGTAGTATTTTGCTCAAATAATACTACTAACACACAAATAACTTCAAGAACCTGTAGTAGGATGTTATACTCACCTTATACAGTTGAAAAAATGAAATTTAAGAAAAGCACAACACACGACTATCCTCAATGACACCACAATACTATAGGTGTTGTATTCTCTTCTTGAATCAACTTTGTGTGTTAAAGTTGATGTGTAAAGACTTGTAGTTCACCTTGAAAATCAAATATATATGAAGAAGTGACTGACTATTACCTTAATAAAAAATAAGACACGAAACTAGAGCTTACTTTACTCGAATAATCCTCCAAAACAGCCACAAGATAAAGGACTACGATCTAGCAAGCACCAAAGGATCTCTAGCGTTGGATTCCTGTTTTTCTCTTTGTTTTTCTCTCTAGAATCATGGAGACTGATTTGAGAGTGTTTCGTGAGAGTATAGGGTCTATTTGGGTCGAAAGATGACCCCAAATAATCCTTGACCCGATCTTTAAAGGTTGGAGAATCACCCACTACCTATGTGTGTCCCATTGGAGGTGTTTGTGTAGTCTCGCAAAAATGCGAATATCTCTATACTCCGACGTCATATCGACAAATGGTTTGATTTTTTGAAACCTAGACTCTTATAGATACAATTTTTAGGTGGATCATCTCGTAGTTACAAGTATATTGGGAGAAAAGCTCATCTACATTTGACCTAATTTTCAACATATTATGAATGTAACTTGTGATAACCTTTGCAAACTTTTGTTTCACGACTTACTTGACTTCAAAACATAACATACAACTAACATTAGACTAAAATAACTCATAACATAACACTTTATAATGTTTATCACCATATTCTCACCCCAAAACTATATAGTTTAACATTCTCAATTTGTCGACTTTCGACGAAACTTATTTTCTTCAATTCGTTTATCTTCTAAACCTTCCAACCATCTTGGTAATTGTTGTTCATGATCTTAAATATTTGTAACCTCCAAGGTAACATGATTAAATTACTTTATATATGTTAAAATATAATCACATTTTTGAGCTTACATCAATTGATTTACGACGTACTCTTACGTACGAAAACACGGGGTGTAACATCATTCCCTTCTTTGGAACATTCATCCTCGAAAGTTAACTGATGAACTTATCAGTCTCATAACCTATAGCTCTTAAGAATACTTTAATAATGTGCTTTCCATCTAGTCAATTGTTTTGTGAATAAATCCAAAGGCCAGGGTATTTCCCCCTTTTGGTCTCTTTCTCACACCACGACTTGAGGTCGGAATTCATCCAATTTTGTAATTGCTGCTACCTTTTGTCATGCATCCTGCACGACTTTGTCCTTGTATGTGCTCCTATGAGACCCCTTCTATCCTTTTTCCTATAGATTTTAGCCAATCTATAGGCCATACTTTATGAACATATATAGAACTATGGCAAGTTGTCCCTTTAGGCATCTATAGGTGTACTAAAGTTCTTTGCTTGGTACTTTGTCGAACTTACGACTATTTCTATGTCTCTCTTCATAGACTCAGTTATATATGCTTATGGATTTACTACATCTAGGTGGGTCATATTGTACCATAAATCTTACTTCGGTTTATTATTACCGAGGTCTGCTACTATCTCCAGGTCACTCCCTCATTGTTTATCCAATATGTATAAATCGATGTCCTTTAGTTCTCCCTCATTACTGTTCATATTAATAATGACGGTCTAATCTCATCATATATATTTTGTAACTTTAATTCATCCATTGTTGATTCACCTGAATGTTGATCCATAATCTACAACTGATTACTTTAAACTTGTTACGTAATACATTGTCACTAGGGCTCACGTTGCATCGAGGAACATTTGGAGTGATTTTCCTAATCCACCTAGGGACGATACTATACTTCAATAACCATATTTCATAGCATCCGAACGTGATTCATCTTATGGGGGTATTTTAATCTAGTGCAATTCATGAAATCCCTTTTCTTTAAATCATTACCTAGTCAAAGGCCTAAACATCATCCTATTATCTATCACCATTACACCCTTATTCTACTACCAGGGAAACATTTCATCTCTTTTAATCTCTCCTAATCTTAGACTCTTCAAAGTTCATTCAGAATGTATCGAGCTTTCTATAACTTACGAAAACCAACAACTCTCTTGTTTTGATAGGTTTAATCCTGAGGACTTACATATTCTCGTCACTTTCTCACTCACCTTTTCTTATCCTTAATCCTATCTACCTAAAACCTTGTTGCTCTACGATACATTATCTTGCAACCTACACATATCAATTTATACTACTCACAACCTTCCTTTAACTTTCTAGCACCATAGATTTTCTTTTGTGCCTGCTCAGTTGTTTTTAAATGTAAGCAATTACTCTTCTTGGTAATTTTTTCACTTGTCGCAGGAATACTTGTCTTATCTTATTGCCCATGAATACGCAAATTTCTGTAGCTCATATGATCTAAAATATCACCTTTGATTTTTTTTTCGTTCATTAGCCACGATATGTGCCACTTTCTTATGTAGTGTATACAATATTGTACTGAGGCTGTTGTTACAAGACCATTTATTCTTCAAGTTACTATGCTTAGGTTGAAGTCTTCTTCCTTATTTCCATAGATAATCATTCGTTGTAGTACTAAGGGAGACCCTCTGGCTCTTGTAAATCTGCGAGCTTATTACATCATATACCTGACGGAATTTTTTATGTTCTTGCTCTCCGATAATTATACTTGTTTACTTATCTCCATGCCCTTGTACTCGTAAGGTTGCTTCTGAACTTAAATTTTTTACTGTCTTCCTAGTGGCACTCTCTTTTATTTCTATAACACTTATACGATACCTTTAACTACCCCAACTCCTATCTTAATATTTCTCAAGTATCACAATGGCATATCTGCGAGACTGAACTCCCCATGTTGGGGTTCACTATGTTTATCTAGCATGATCTGTTGATTTATCTGCATCCTCTTGTCTAGCCATCACTAGAATCTTCCTAAATCAACTACTAACTACTCATTGGTCCATTCTCATATTTATATTCCATTTAATCTCTCTTGGGATATGTCCTTTGCCTTAACTAACCTCTCGCACTGGCTCCTAATATATCAAGTGTCCATTCACACTTATTTATCAATAACATCCTGGTCGGTCACCTCATGCTAATATTTTTGTCTATCACATTATTCTGAAAACTTCAACAAAACGTTCTTTCACTTTTAGCTTCCCTTGATTCATCCCACTAGCTCTTGGGGATGCCTAACATTCTCTATTTTTTTACTAGGGGCGAGAGTCATACTAAGGCAAATATTTATCCTTCTAGGATTCCACTGCTTATCTTCTGAAATTTCTGAATATTCTAGTATTCATATCTGACTGTACTATTCTAGAGTCGTCATCTGGGTGTCTCACAAGGAGATCTATTACCACATTTGCACTATCTTTCACAACTGTTAGCTAATGATAACAATCCGTCCACCATTTTGGGTTACTCTAACCCAACTGGATCATGATATCCCATTCTTCTCTTAAACTATATTTGTTAGCTCCCACTCGGGATAACTGAGATGGTTGTGGCCATTGTATATATCTCTATTACTACTTAAAGTAACTCAAAATGCTTATTTCTCTGTCTGAATTGTAAATACTGATAATCTTCACTAACTGGGCACCTCGTACCCTTTCTCACCTTGCTTCTTTTACTTGTTGAAACTTGTATCTATCTTCTGATTCTTTTATTGTTTTTTACCATATGGGTGGATAGATATTCATGCCCTATGTCTCCATATCAAGAACCTTACACGTCTTAGTACACACATGATTTGCTGAAGACTTCACATTTACTCATCATAAGCTACAAAAAACAACAACGATACAATATCGAGTTCCTCTGACTCTACACTTCCATAGCCACATTAAATATCTTACCAATTGTCTTTCTGGATGTAGGTATCGTTATATTATGAATAAACTAGAATTTAGGAGTTTGAATTCTTACAACTGAGCTCTACCACACGATCTAGCGAGGGAAGAAATAGTAACATTCCTAAATTCCCTATAGCCTCCTGCTTATAAGTGTGGTGCACAATACTCATAAATAAGACTCTACTAGACACGGCTTGTAGACTCCCTAGGACAGAACTGCTCTGATACCACTTTTGTCACAACCCAAATCGATGGGCCGTGACAGGCACCCAGTGAGTTACTCAACCGACAACCTTCATAGCGTATCTTTCTAATAATACTATCATGGATAAATGAGCCGGAAAGGCTGTCATGAGATAACCAGGATAAAATAAAAGGGAATGCTTGACATATGACGACCCAACATGGAATACAAACTTATACATGTGACATACGGGCCTATAGGATCAAAATGATCCTTTGCATAATCAAACATAGGCCGAAAAGGACATACAATCATCAATATACATGACAGTTGTCACGGCCCAAAATACATAGGGTCGTGATGGCGCCGGACACCATTGTCAGGCAAGCCAATCATTAAATGGTTAAGTTGAATTCATATTTTAATATTTGGAAATCATTACTTTTCATTTCGTTACATAATAATAATCGAATAAAAATTCACTAAGTAAATACGGTAGATTAACAATCCCGTTTAATAAGGACATCCCAAACACATCCCAGAACCCGGTTTCACAAGTGCATGAGCAAAATTCATAAAATTTTATAGATACTACAATGCTTGTCCGAAATACAATTGGACAAGGAATTTAAAATAAAAATAAATACATCTGAGGGAGACTTTGTCGGCTGCGGGTCATCTCCGGATGGTGCAGCTCGTCTAAGTCTCCAAGTCAGCCGCATTGCTATAAATGTACCTGTGCAATAAAAATACACAGCAAGTGTAGCACGAGTACGAAAATAACATGTACTCAGTGAGTATCCCGCCTAACGTCGAAGAGGTAGTGTCGAGAGGTCGAATTTGACACTTGCTAGAGGTCAATTTCATAAAAATAAAGGGAGACACTAAGCATGAATATCATAGAAATTTATTACGTAGTGATAAGAAACAACATATTCCTTCACATTTATGAATTTAAATATTCGTCATTTCAGTTGACAATTTATAATTTCCAGGCCATTAAACATGTATAATCACAGAAAAGTACGCAACAATTATCATGCGCAAGAAATGCTGAGGGTCGGACGGCTCCGGGCCAACAATAATAAAATGTGCACTGCCGAAGGGTCGAATGACTCGAACCATCGATGCATCTATTTTCCCCGCTCGTGAATCGATCATGCGATGCGGTCATATATAAATAATAGAGTTATCCTGCTCGCGTATCATACATGCGACTCAGATACTCATAGATACACATGTTCACACAATAAATCCACATTTTTATCAAGAAAATAGTTTCTCAAGGAAGTGATAAAATTCTCTTTAAATGAACGTGAAGATAGTATTTAAATCATTTCTGGAAGTTCATATGCCAAGTTTGTTAAGGTTTTATATATTACAAATTTACCAGGAACACAAATATGCAAGGAAGATTAAATTCTCCTTCTAAATGATTAAGAAAAGTAAGCTCTTACCTTCTTAGGTATTCAATTACTAATTCGATAATATTAACAGTCTAATATCATTGACAAGATCACAAGTACAACAAGTAAGGCATGCTAGTGGGTCCTAGACTACCCAGACAGAAGACTAATAGTAGCTACGCACGGACTCCCGTCACCTCGTACGTACGTAGCCCCCGAAAATAGTATCACTCATTCAATTAGTTCACCTATGGGGACAATTCCCCCTCACAAAGTTAGAAAGAAGACTTACCTCCCTCTGAAATTCCATAACCGGCTTCCAAGCCCTTCAGACGACTCCAATTGACGCACAACACCCTAAAACTATTCAAACAACGGGCAAACTAATAAAAATTCACTTTAATACTTGTAACAATTTAAATTAATAAGTTCCCAACTCCGCTCGAAAAGTTGACCAAAATTTCATCGGGCCCACGTGCCCGGATTCTGAAATTTCTCGAAGATAAATTCAACCCATAGCTTTTCTAACTCAAATATAAAATTTACTCTAATTTTCATGCTCAAATTCACGGTAAAAGTCCAAAATTCCAAATTCTAGGTCTTCCCCAAAAATCCCAAATTTATATTAATTTTCCATGTCTAAATCCATGTGTGATCACATATTTAACTCAAAAATAGGAAGAAATCACTTACCTAGTGTTTCTTGGTGAAAATCCCTCCTTGAGCCCTCAAGAGTCGTCCAAGCCAAATGAAAGAAATGGGCCAAAACTCGTTTTTAAAACAATCTGCCCAGGTGCTTCATCGAGTGTACCTTGCGCTGTGCTGGTTGTACATCCTATTATTATTTCCTCCTGTTGTACACCTTCTATTAGAACGACCATAAATCTTTGTATAAATATCCAAATGACAAACGGTTTGAAGATATAGAAACTAGACTCGAACATCTTTCATTTGATAGATTTTAAATCATATAACTCTTTATATATTATGAGATATGAGCTTCCAAAGTTGGCTCTATGCATCAGTAAATTCTGTCAAAATTGCTTCACCAGCCATCATCAATTGATCATAACTTTCTTATCAAATGTCCAAATCATGAATGATTTAACTTTCTGGAAACAGGAATGCAAGGTCTACAACTTTTATGTTTTGCAAATTTTCAGATTCCTTATAGATTTTGATGTATATGCCTCCAAAGTCAGCTCCACGATGCACCAGTTGCTGTCAAAAAGTGCAGCAGAAATTCCAGCAATTGTTTTTTTTTTTGTCCGAAATTCATTTCGTTAACCTTCCGAAACCCACCCGAGGCCCTCGGGAGCTTAACCAATTATACCAACATGTCCAAAAATATTATATGAACTCGCTCGAGGCCTCAAATCACATCAAACAACGTCGAAATCGTCAATCGCACCCCAATTCAAGCTCAATGAACTTTAGAACTTGAAACTTTCACATTCGATGCCGAAACCTATCAAATCACGTCCGATCGACCTCACATTTTGCACACAATTCACATTCGACATTGCGGACCTATTCCAACTTCCGAAATTAGAATCTGACCCCGATATCAAAAAGTCAAACTCTCGGTCAAACTTCTCAAAAACCTTCAAATTTCTATCTTTAGCCAAATGACTTCAAAATGACATACGGACCTCCGTATTCACTTCCGATCGCGCTCCCAACTCCAGAATCCCCATACGGAGCTATTCCCAAACTCGGAATCCCAAATGGATATCAATAATACCGAAATTCACTTCAACCCAGACTTATGAAATTTTTTCTAAAATGCTAACTTCTACAATTTGCACTGAAATGCTCCCGGGTCATCCAAAACCTGATCCGAACATACGCATATTGAAACCCAATTTTCCCCCAATGTATTTAAAATTTTGCATATATACCTTAAAATCACTTTTTATAATAACTGGTACTTTTTCCATAATTTTTTATACTTTTATCAATTTATTTTCTAATTTTATTCAGTACTTTACATCCAATAATTATTCATAAATTGCATTACTGATAATTTCAAAATATTTCCTAACTCAATATAACATTTTTAATTGTAACGACCCGGTCTGTCGTTACGTAGAAACTGCATTATAATTGATGTTATTGACTTGTTACAGATTGGTTGTACTGTATTTGATGTATTAGAGTTGATAGTCTTGAAATCGAATGGTTGCAGTGAGTGTTCAGTCAATTAGCCTTTAAGAATAGCCTTAAAATGAGGGAAACTCTATTGAGAGTTGACTTATTGGTAAACGACCTCGGAATGCGGATTTTATGATTCGAATAGCTTCGTTCGGTGATTTGGGACTTAGTAGTGTGTCCGAAATAATTTTGTGATGCCTGGTGTAGAATTATGCTTGAATTGGTGAAAGTTAGTTTTTGGCGATTCCGGTCGGCAGTGGAAAATAGGCTATCGTGGTCGGAACATTCCGATAGTTGGAGCAGGTTCGTAATGTCATTTTGGACATGTCTGCAAAATTTCAGGTCAACCGGAGTTGTTTTAAATAGTTTCGGCATCATTGATGGATTTTAAAATTTTCAAAGTTCTTAGGCTTGAATCTGAGGTAATTTTGGAGTTTTGATGTTTTGAGAGTGCAACTAAGTTTGAATGATGTTATGGGATATGTTGGTAAGTTTGGTTGGGGTCCCGAGAGGCTCGGGACTGATTTCGGGTGATTAATTGACTCATTTGGACTTAGAGCAATTGCTGGTTTCTTCTCTACGATCGCGTAGGGAGAGTAGCGATCGCGTAGTTCAATCGTGAGGGGCAGCATTTTTATTCTCTGCGATCGCATAAAGGTGTCCGCGATCGCAGAGGTTGAGCAGCGTAGGTATCGCGATCGCGTGGGCTTGATCGCGATCGCGTAGAGTCATGGCAGGCGTGTGAGGGTAAGGTCGAATGGTCTTCGCAATCGCGTGAAGGGGGATGCGATCGCGTGGGGATGAAAATTTGTGCTCCGCAATCGCAACAGGGAGTCCGCGATCGCGGTGAAGAAATCACTGGGCATTATATAATTAAACCCTCCGCGACTTAAACCTTCTTTTCACCATTTTTGTACGGACAAACGCTCTTGGGGACGATTTTGAAGAGGGAAATCCTTGTTCTTCATAGAGCTAAGTGTTTTGATCATTAAAACTTGATTATGGATGATTATGGAACATAAAACCAGTATAAAATTATGAAAAATCAGTAGAAAAATTGGGTTTTAGGGCTTGAGATTATGAGACCTTAAAGGGTCGATTTGAGGGGCCAAACGAACTCCGATTTTAGTATTCTTTATGTACGGACTCGTGAGAGGACGAAGAACACTTTTGTATAAAAATTTCTGAGTTTCGGGACGCGGGACCGGGGGTCGGGTTTTGACCAATTTTGGATTTTTGAGCTAAATTTGATATCGTTTGATTGGAATTCATTCCTTAAGCACATATTGATGATAAAAATCTGAACTTGGTAGATTTGGAGCGTCCGAAAGTTTATTCGAAAGAAAAACGCATTGCGAAGTAATTTCGGGCTAGTTTTGAGGTAAGTAATGTCTTTAAATCCTGTCCTGAGGGTATGAAACCCCGAACTATGCACCCTTTCACGGGTTTTGAAATGCAAAGGTTGAAACTTTTGAGATATATTCCTTACTTAGGCGACTATTGAGTTGCGAAACCGATTTTTTAGCCTGTGCTTAATAGTATTATTATATCTTGATATGATTTGGGCTGTAAGCCATGTTTGGGGC